>VDFB02324028.1:298993-320219 GCA_007258455.2 Sequoia sempervirens | reverse complement strand
AGCAAACAAAGGGGCAAATGGTGTTTATGAAAAGATAAATTCAAGCAACAAGTATCTTAGGAAGGGTTGATTAAACAAATATGTATTTGAATGGGTGACTTGGAAAGTATGGTCATTAATGTCAATATGCATGTTGTTGGCCAAATGATGGTTGTTTGTTTTGGAAATCTCAATTTGCTAGAATTTAGCACTATTAGAATTGGTGCTAAATTGCTAGCTAGCATTGTTTGTCGATATCATATTCAAGTCCTTTTCAAGCCGATTAATCATTACAAGGAGTGATTTCATCTTGTCACTCATGTGCATCCCATTTGTCACCTCAAGCTCATTTTGGTTTGTTTCGCACACCAAATCCAAATAAGGTAGTGATTCAAGGGTGTTGGTTCATTAATTAGGCCAACAAATCGATGAAAGTGTAAGCATGGGAAAGGATCCTATCTGGTGTATGTCAGATTGGGGCTCATAATTAGTATGGTGTCTCACACATTTGTTGGGTCATTAAATTTGATGCTTGACTCTTTTTTGTTTGAAAATTTTGATTTCTTCTTACAAGTGCATTAATGGAGACTCCCATTAGGCTCACATGTCCTTAGAGATAGCTAGCTTTTCTAGAGTTGATAACGAACCAATGACTAAAGATGATCTTCATGACCAAAGACTCATTGGCCCTAAAAGCTATTAAGTTGATTCTTGGGAAGGATTTCATGGTTTTAGAGGAGCGGTATTGGGTGAACACAAATGTGTCTTCTCACCTCTATGGCAGTCTTTCTCGATATACACTTTGCAAAAGAAATGGTGACATAAATGGTAAGGGTTTGGTTAAATCAAACATATTGGGTCGATTAGAGGCAATCGTTGTTGGTGAGCAACTTGGAATTGGTATCCATTTCTCAAAGGATCTAGGCCGGATATTAGAGCCAAGGGTGATTATGAAGCACCTACCTTTTTCTATTGGACGTGGTGGGTGTAGAGCTATGGGAACACATGGATCATGCTTTGCGGGGTGCCAATATTTTGAAGAAGCTTTTGTACCTTGAGTTGTCTATGAATTTACATGGGTGGGAGATTTCCTCGAGTTTCTCCAGAGTCAAGATGAAGTATAGTGTCTCAGTTTGGGAAAATGACTACATTTTTTGACTCGGCTTTGCTAAAAACAATATGAATCTGGCTTGTTTGTGGTTTTATTTTGTCATGTTCAGTTTTAGGGTTGCTTTTTTGTGTATTGGGAAAAGGATCTACACAACCAGTATCTTGATTGGGCCTAGTAAATAGTCTCAGGATGTACCTATGCTAGCTGGTTGTAATAGTTGCTTGTAGCAAACTATGTAAATATTTTCAAATATCAATACAAATACTCTACCTTACATATCAAAAAAAATAAAATTAAAAAGACTATCTTTTGGTTGATCAAAATGCTTCTCCATGTTGTGCAAGGGTCAATGTAGGATCATGGGTGTCCAAACTAGGCCCCTAAGTGGCCATAAAAATTAAGAAAAATAGAGTTAGGCAACTTGACATAAAAATTTAAATAGGTTAACATGATTTGAAAAATATGTAAGAACAAAATTTGAAGGAAATTGAATGTAGTTTCTAGGCTACTAGTCCTTTTTTGGAAAAAAGTAAATCTATTTTAAGAAAATTTGAAATTTCAATGCAGTAGTACAAAATTTTCAGGAAAAAGATAAGAAGCACAAAAATTTGAAATTTCAATGCAGTAGTACTAAATTTTTTAGGAAAAAGATAAGAAGCAGGTGTATGTCTGACCACCCTAAGTACAAGAAAAAATAATATTTTTTTTTTTTAAAACTTCCAATATATGTAGAGGACACATGCTCGAATGTGCCACATTTTTTTGTATTTTTTTGCATGTAAATAATTAGTTATGATTTTTTTATTAAAACATTTCAAAATTATTAAAATGTGTTTGTCTGACCACCATAACTTGGTCAAAAAATTATGAAATTCATTTTTTTTATCCTATAGTATGTGAAGCATAGAATGTGACACATCTTTTAGATTCAAAAAATGTGAAATAGTTTGAAAATTATAGAAGTTTTTCAATCAGCCTATCGATCAGGACTTTAGTCATAATATATGTAGAAAATTAATAATAATTATCTATTAAATTCAAAATAAGGTATATCTTATATGGGTGGAAAGCTGACAATTTTTTCAATAAATCCTTTTCGTTTCATTAAATTTGGATAAAAAAAAGTCATTATCCACAAGGGTGAACTTCAAAAATCTAAGGAAAATTTGTAAACATGTTTTTTCCGTTGACTTAAATTTAGGTTTGGCAATCCCAAAGCAAAACCTGAGCCAAATCTCAAACCTACTGATTTTGTCAAAAAAAACATATATATGTTTGTAATAGATATCCGTCTCAAACAGATATCCGTTACCTCTATTATTATAATACATAATATTTAATATATTAATATATACTAATATATTTTATATATTATATATTACATATGTATTATATATTATATATTACATATGTATTATATATTATATTACATTATATATTATATTATATTATTATATTATATACTATATTATATGATTATATTATATTATTATATTATATACTATATTATATGATTATATTATATACTATATATAGTATAATATTTAATACATAGTAGATATTATATACTACATTATAATATATATATAGTGAGATAGAGAGAGGGGGTGTGAGAGATAAAGGGAGGGAGAGACCAGAGAGAGAGACCTGAAGACTTGAGAGGGAGATACTTAGAGATAGAGAGAGTGGGTGAAAGAGACCATAGAGAGAGTTATCTAGGTAGGGTACACAAGGGAGAGACCTAAGAGAGAGAGAGGGTGGGAGGGAGAGGTTTGAGAGGGAGAGAGGGATTGAGAGAGAGTTGTCTAGGTAGGGTGGGAGGTATAGAGGGAGTGAGAGACCCAAGAGAGAGGTGGGAGGATAGAGGGGAGATAGAGGGAGGGAGAGAGAGAGAGAGAGAGAGAGAGAGAGAGAGAGAGAGAGAGAGAGAGAGAGAGAGAGTTGTCTAGGTAGGGTGGGATGGATAGAGGGAGCAAGAGACCTAAGAGTGAGAAAGAGGGAGGGAGGGAGAGAGAGAGAGCTAAGAAGAGAGGGACTTATAGAGAGTTTTCTAGGTAGGGTGGGAGGGATAGAGGGAGAAAGAGACCTAAGAGAGAGAGAGAGGGCGGGAGAGAGAGAGAGAGCGCTAAGAAGGAGATGGAGAATGTGTGTGGAGATGGAGATGGAGACCTAAGGGAAGGATGATAAGCATCTTATCCAAGGACCACTTACAAAGGAGAAACTAAGTTATTTGTACCTAAAGATATCTCATCTATGCTGCTCATGAAAATGAAGACAATTTCTAAAAAATACCTTGAGTGTGAGGTGAAGAATGTGGTTATTACTGTGCTTGCTTATTTTAATGATGCATATAAGAGGGGCACAAAGGATGTTGGTAAGATTGCAAGCCTCAATGCCATGTGAACAATTATCGATCGAATGGCCACAAGTATAACTTATGGCTTCCATGATGTATTCACTAGAGAAAGAAGCATTCTCATAGACGATTTGGGTAGAGGTATGTTTGACATATCAGTTCTTTTTGTTTGAAAGGGTAATATTGTTGTCAAAGCCATTAGAGGGGATATGCATTTGGGAGGTCAAGATTTTGATAACAAAATGCTTAATTATTGTGTTCAAAAGTTCAATACAAAATATGTTGGATATTAGTAGTAGTGTTAGAGCTAGAGAGAGAGAGAGTATAAGATATATAATATATAATATATTATTTCTATAATATATAGTATAGTATATATATTATATAATATATAATATATAGTATATACATTAAATATAATATATATAATATATATCATAATATATAATATATTATGATATATTAATACATAATATATTTATTATATATATTAATATATAATACATTTATTATATATTAATAATACATAACATTGGTTTTATGTATTATTTGGTTTATAAAAATCGAACGCAAATAGATATCCATTATTTATTGTATAAGATTTGAAGCTTCCCCTATGCATGCATATTAATTTATTATATTAATATATAATATATATTATATAAATATATAATATATTATATTATATAAATTTAATATATTACTATATAATAAATATATTATAGAGGGGTTCAAAAGGGATAGTGGGAGGGAGAGACTTGAGAGAGAGGGGTTTGGGAGGGATAGAGGGAGGCATAGACCAGAGAGAGAGAGAAATACCTGAGAGGGAGATGGAGAGTGAGAGAGACTAGAGAGAGGGAGTGGGAGAGACATGAGAGAGAGAGAGGGGTAGAGGGAGGGAGAAGAGAGAGACCTAAGAGGGAGAGACTTGAGAGGGATATGGAGAGTGTGTGTATGTGAGAGTGAGAGAGAGAGATAATATAATTTATATACTATATAATATATATAATATATGCCTTAATAATAATAATATTAATATATAGTAAATATATATTATAATATATAATATAAAATATATCATAACATAATATATTAATAATATTATGCTATTAATAATTCATAAAACGTTTCATGAAGTTTAGTTTTTTTAAAACTAAAAATGAATATCCGTTTATAACAAATATTCATTTTTTTTTTTAAGGTTTAGGATTTAGAATTATGCAAAACATAATGGATATCCATTTCAAATGAATATCTATTATAAACAGATTCTATTCTAAACGGATATCTATTACAAATGGATATCCATTTAAAATAGATATCCATTTAGTGAATTATATAAAAAAAACAAAAAGGGGGCCATTTTGAGCATTCTAAAGGTTCCCACATTCTCTGTCACTAAAATCCCGTGATTTTTGTCTATATCAGACAAATTTCAGCTTTTGGGAGATTCTTTTACACATTTTTAACCTTTACAATCATTTGTGTGCTCTTTTTTATTTGTGCAATGGGCAGCAGTAGTCATTGTAAGAGAAATGGAAAGAGAAAACTAACAACAAATCAAATTGAAGCATATAGAGCAAAATATAGAGAAAGTCATAGCAAAAGAAGACAAGGTATGGAAAATACTCAAGTTGAGGCTTCTTCTCCACCATTAAATGTTAATTCAAGTGAAGATGAAATATAATTTGAAAATATTGAGTATCATATTGAAATTGAAAATGAAAATGTTAACAATTTATTGAAAATGAAAATGTTGGAATTGATATAGAAAATGTCAAAATTGGTATTGAAAATGAAAATGCCAATAACAAATTAAAAATGTTGAAATTGAAAATGAAAATGTTTAGAATATTGAAAATGTTGAAATTGAAAATGAAAATGTTGGAATTGTTATTGAAAATGTTGATAGTATTGAAAATATTGAAAATGAAAATGTTGAAAATGAACCTTATGCATCACCTGATTACATGAGAACCCCTAAATGGTTACTTGAAATAGATGAGAACATAATAGATAATCTTTATGGAAAAAGGTCATCACGAATGGTTTGGTTGTGGGCTACCAATATGTTCAATCAATATTTTTTTGATAAGACATTAAATGAAAAATGTCAACTTTTTGTGCAATTGCTAAAGTATTACAAAATGAGACCATTATTAAGAAGATTGAAGATTCATGTCACCAAAAAGTAAAAAAAAAATAGTATTATTGTAAAAAATCTTTTTTTAATGCTCTAACTTCTATTGGAAAGACTAGTAAGGAAAAAGATAAAAGAGCTACTTGTAGAGTGATCAAAACCTCACTCGTAAGCTATCATTTGAGAAAGGATCATTTAATGAGACAAATTTGTATTGATTTAAATCTAAATCGTTTGAATAGAGCACTCTCAAGAAGAGGAAGACTCAATTATCCTCTTCAAAATTATACATGGACTTTTAGTGGGAGGCTTCCATGTGTTGATAAGAAGCTAACCAATAATGTAAAGATGCAAATTTAACAATTTTGGAACTCTCACTCTAGAGTATCATCAAATTTAAAGGATGTCTTAAAGTTAAGAATTGGTAATCAAGATCGCACACCGCATCCTAAACATTTCTTGGAATGTAGCCAAACAATATTGTACAAACAATTTTGTGAAGCACATCCAAATTTGAAAATCTCACAAAGGGATTTTGAGTCTTGCAAGCCATTTTATTGTGTATCTATTAATATTTGTAATACATGTAAATTTACCACGTTGAGTTTTCAATGTATCATGAATTATTATGCTATATTTGTTCTACTATGCATATACTAATGAAATATTGCAGGAGTGCCATGCAATGCAACTTCCCAAGTCATCCAATGACTTATTCGATTCATTTTTATGTTTTAGAGGTGATGGTTGCTTATTTTATAAAAATAATTGTTTAAATGAAACGTGTTTGCAATGTGGTGGTTCATTGAAGTTTGTAACATGTTTTCATGAGGACATGATTTTTTTAACACTTGATTGTTGAGAAAAAAAGGTTTGAGATAGTCAAATACACATTGAAGAGTGGAGGTGAATGTTCTAGATGCGAGTTGGCTACAAGAGAGGTAAGTATTGCTGATTTTATTTATGATTTTAAGAAAAATATTTTCTACAAGTACGCAAGGCATAGCCACAGGTCCCAGTGGTTGGATCGGCAATTCGAGATGTATAAGGACTCTTTCCCAATTGGAACTATTATATCCATGGTTGATAAATTGTTTAAAATTACACATTTCAGTTCAACAAAATGAGGTACAATCACAATATTACAATTCTATTCAAATTGCTATTTTTGTCCACATAACATATAGACATGCCCCTAATAGTATAGAAGAGGATAGGAAAATAATCAGGGAGTACCATTTTTACATGAGTGATGATATCCGGTCCATCCGAAGCCGGAAAAACATTATTTTGAAAACTTTTTGGAGTTCTTGGTAGAGAAAAGGTATTCAATGGGTCGACATCTCATTTGGTCGTGATAACGTGGGTGATAGGGAAATTCAAGAACGCTTTGCATATTTTTTATTGGTTGAGCAAGATGCATATAGAGAGGGGTGTACCACATATTTGAATTTTTTTTAAGTTGGGCATGGAAAAGTTGAGCATGATGGTGCAGGTGCATGTGTGAAGAGAACTTTGATTAAGGAACAAATGAAGATCAGAGGTGGTACAAAATTTAGTGATGCACGTTCTATTGTTGATTGGTGTACTTATGCATTATCACAAGGAGACACTTGATTCACAAGTGCGTTCTTTTGTTGGTTGAGGAGGGCACGATGGGAGACAAATTGGAATGTCAAATAATTAGAGAATCTTCAAAGATGCATTCATTTTGAAGCTTAGATGTGGGTGCATGTACCATATGAAAATGAGAGTTGGCTTGTTTTTGTCAAAATTGTATTTAGTGTGATTAGGATCAATGCGAGTCAAGTGAGTGGGTAGATACATGGATTCCATAATACCTAACCCCTTTATCTGTAGCACAATCCTCTTTAGAAGATGAAATGGAAAGTTCACTTGACTATGACCAACTTTTAGATCTTGTACAACCAAGACATGTCTATGCAATTATAAAGCACCATAGGGGAATGAAGAGGAATCAGACTATTGGTTTGATGTGTACATGGAAAGAAGAAGCTAACACAATCAATGACAAATGATGATGGGTTCATGTATCCTATAGGTTTAGTTGTTGTTGCCAGAACTTGGTTGGGAATGTATATGATTATAAAGAATGGCATACCTACATTTGAAGACTATGAGAAAAACAAAACTATTCTCATGTATTCACAACTTGTTATAGCAACAAATGTTAAGTTATTGAGACATCATGCTAAACCAAAAACAAAGGAACTATGGTCAATTAGTAGTGTTGATCATGAAGCATTACTCAATACTTTGAAGGTAAGAGATGACCCTTCAAACACACTTGAGTAGTGGATTGTTGTTGTATGGGAAGAGGTATGGTATTGTTCATCTTATTTTGATTAATGTTCATAATAATTAAATTGCTTGATCTTCTAAGGTTCATCATTTAGGTTATTTATCTAATTATATAGATTTGTTATTCTAAGCATCTTTTCTAGTTTGCATTACCATTTCATCATCATTTAGGTTGTTTAGAATAATATATATTTGTTATTCTAAGCATCTTTTCTAGTTTGCATTACCATCTCATTATCATTTAGGTTGTTTAGAATAATATGGATTTTTTATTCTAAGTATATTTAGTTAAACAAAGAAATTAATGAAAGTGATAAAAAACTAATGATCATATAGATTTGTTATTCTAAGTATATTGTGATGTTCATGGCATGATGGACCATGGAGTTGTTGCAAAAATAGCCAATTCTGATCCATTGGTAGAGGTATGTGATAGATTAGTAAACTTGACATTATATTTTCTCTTCTATGGTCTATTATTGAAAATTTTCATGATACTTGTATGTAGTTTAATTGCTATCTTGATGGTTGCTACAAGTGCTTGTCACTCTAGATCATCAACATGCTATTGTTGTGGAAGAGCATGATGATTACTTGTTTGTGATTATTTTGTTATATGTCATTCCAAAAGTTTTAATTTCTATATCTTAATGTATATACTTCTTATTCTATTAGTTGCATCTCCAGATGAGTGAAGAAAGGAGGACTAGTGGGCACATTTGAAAGACAAAAGAATCAATAGAAACTCCATCTGGTTTTCTGTGAAGGAAACATGTGATCTATTTCCTTCCCCTAATGGAAAATGACTATGTATTAGGGTCATTTGTTGTATGCCTATGTGGTATTTTGTAAATCCTATATTTGAAAGCAATTCTTGAATGATGATATCATGCGTATTGTGTAAATTGTATCTTGAATTTTGTAGGCATGAGTGTTGATCATGACTTGCGACTTATGACTTATGTGTATTCAAGTGTATACTTTACAACTTATGTGTATACTTTGTGACTTATGTGTATTCCAATGTATACTTTGTGACTTACACATTTTCATCCATATACTTTGTAAATTCATGTGTGCACTTCATGACTTACGTGTATTTGATTAAATGGTTCACTTATTCATTGATTCCTAGCATAAACCTACCCATTTGAATTTGTTGGAACTGTCGGTTTAGTTGCACGATGAATAGAGCAAAAGTTACACCACTTTGCAACTTTACACTACATGCATCTAACCCTTTTTTCATCAACTAAAAACTTGACACCACGGGAAAATGCCTTAGAGATATGAAAAACCAAGAAAAGTAATTGTAGAGGGGCCCTAGGTGATCCCATAGCCTCAGAAAAATTATTTCTAAGTGACACAATTTCTGAGTAATAGCTCATCAACGATTGCTGCCTTTTTGCACTTTGGACTCTTAAGGGATATTGCCTGTATAATGTAGCTCAAATTGTTTTAGTGTGTTTGGATGTGAAACAGGACCATGCCTAGCATAAAACCACCAATCCAGATGTGTTGGAATTATTAGTTTGGTCACACAAGGAGAAGAATGAAAGTTCCACCCTTTGCAACTTTACACTGCATGCATCTCATCCTTTTTCCATCAATTGAAAACTTGACACCACGACAAAATGCCTCAGAGATATCAAAACTGAGAGAGGTTATTGTAGAGGGGCCTTAGGTGATGCCATAACCTTAGATGGTTTGTTTCTAAGTGACACGGTTTTTGAGTAATAAATTGACAAATATTAATACCTTTTTGCACTTTAGACTCTTAAGGGATATTGCCAATACAATGTAGCTCAGAATGTTTCAATATATTTAGGTGTGAAATAGGACCATGCCTAGCATTAAATCACCAATCTAGATGTGTTGGAACTATTAGTTTGGTTACACAAGGAGAAAAACGAAAGTTACACCCCTTTGCAACTTTACACTGCATGCATCTAACCCTTTTTCCATCAACTAAAAACTTGACACCACGAGAAAATGCCTTAGAGATATTAAAAACTGAGAGAGGTTATTGTAGAGGGGTCCTAGGTGATATCATAGCCTCATATATTTTTTTCTAAGTGACATGATTTCCAAGTAATAGCTCATCAAAGATTGCTATCTTTTTGCATTTTAGACTCTTAAGGGATATTGTCGGTATAATGTAGCTCAAACTGTTTCAATGTGTTTTGGTGTGAAACAAGACCATGCCTAGCATAAATCCACCAATCTAGATGTGTTGGAATTGTTGGTTTGGTCAAATGAGGAGTAGAACGGAAGCTACAACCCTTTGCAACTTTACACTACATGCATCTACCCTTTTTCCATCAATTGAAAACTCGACACCACGAGTAAACACCTTAGAGATATCAAAAATTGAGAGAAATTATTGTAGAGGGGCCATACATGATTCCTTAGCCTCAGAAAGATTGTTTCTAAGTGACATGATTTTTGAGTAATAGCTCGTCAAAGATTACTGTCATTTTTCACATTGGACTCTTAAGGGATATCGTCAATACAATATAGCTCAGATTTTTTTGACATGTTTGGGTGCAAAATAGGACCATGCCTAGCATAAACCCACCAATCTAGGCATGTTGCAACTGCCAGTTTGGTCACACGAGGAGAAAAATGAAAGTTACACCCTTTTGCAACTTTACACTGCATGCATCTAACCCTTTTTCCATCAATTGAAAGTTTGACACCACGAGCAAACGCCTTAGAGATAAAAAAAATTGAGAGATGTTATTGTAGAGGGGCCCTAGGAGATCTCATAGCCTTAGATGAATTGTTTTAAAGTGACATGGTTTCCGAGTAATAGCTCATCAAAGATTGCTGTCTTTTTTCACTTTAGGCTCTTAAGGGATATTTCCAATACAATGTAGCTCAGACTATTTTGGTGCGTTTAGGTATGAAAAAATACCATTCCTAGCATAAAACCACCAATCCAAACATGTTGGAACTACTGGTTTGGTCGCATGAGGAGAAAAATTAAAGTTACACCCCTTTGCAACTTTACATTGCATGCATCTGACCCTTTTTCCATCAATTGAAAACTTGACACCACGGGAAAATACCTTAGAGATATCAAAAATTGAGAGGTTATTGTAGAGGGGACCTACATGATCCTGTAGCATTAGATAAATTGTTTCTAAGTGACATGATTTCTGAGTAATAGCTTGTCAGAGATTGCTACCTTTTTGCACTTTGGAATCTTAGGATATCGTTGGTACAATGTAACTTAGACTATTTTGACATGTTTGGGTGTGAAATAGGATCATGCCTAGCCTAAATGTACCCATCTAAATGTGTTGAAATTTTTGATTTGGTTGCACAAGGAGTAGAATGAAAGTTACACCCCTTTGCAACTTTACACTGCATGCATTTGACCCATTTTCCATCAATTGAAAAGTTGACACCACTAGCAAACACCTCAGGGATATTAAAAAATGAGAGAGGTTATTGTAGAGGGTCCCTACATGATCCCCTATCCTTAGAAATAATGCTTCTAAGTGACATGGTTTTTGAGTAACATCTCGTCAAAGATTGTTGCCTTTTTGCACTTTGGACTCTTAAGGGATATCGTTGGTACAATATAGCTCAGACTGTTTTGACATGTTTGGGTATGAAATAGGACCATGCCTAGCCTAAATGTACCCATCTAGATGTATTGGAATTGTCAATTTGGTCACACGATGAATAGAGAGGAATCTACACATGCACCTTCCCAACTTCTCAAGAGCAAGAAGAAACTCTTCATTTAATACATTATCTATCTCATTCATTTTGGTCTGCTTCTTTTTCAAGTGTTTTTAGAGTATAATAACCTCCTTTTCATTGATGATAGAATATTCTTATCTTTTAATTCCTTTTCTAAGTGGTTAATTTTAGTCTTCAATTGTTTTGCTTCAATTTCAACACTTCCAACTATTATTTTTGCATCTGCAACTTGACCATCCACACATTTTTCCTCATTTCTATTACTATTACCTGTTAAAACCCCCTGTTATTCCTTTTCATGACCTTTTAACTTCTTTTTCATATCTTTTACTTTGAGCTAAGTTAGATCAATTGCTTTGTCATTAATGCTTAGGACAACAATATCTCTTTGTTTGATAGAGTTTTCAATGTCTTGAATACTTTCATGTGTCCACTGCACTGATTCTCTTTTTTTGCACTTACATTTGATATTTATTATTCCTTATCATCCATTTCGAGATGAAAGTCTTAGGTTCAAGAATATTTGACTTCATTTAGCAAATCCACCTATAGCATCATCTCTCACTTTCTTTTCCTGCACAAGTTCTTACCAAATACAAAACCTCTTGAGTTTTTCCACTTCTCCATTGCCATTTTCCCATTCCACATACTACACAAGCACCTTCCTTGAAACTTCTTGAGAGGAGGAAGAATCTCTTCATTCAATACATTATCTATCTCATTCACTTTGGTTTGTTTCTTTTCGATTGTTTTTAGAGTATCTATTCCTTTTTTTATTTCATAGACTCTTGGCCAAGATTGATTTTGATATAAGATATGATATGGTTTATGATTGGGTGATGAGATAAGATAAAAGATGATAAAGATTGGATTTGATATGATAGGATATATATTGGATAGGAAGATAAGGATGGTCAATGATGAAAGAAATGATGATGACAATGATAAGATGATAAGGGTAGGCTAATGGCTGATTAGGGTTAAATGTTGTAGATTATATTTCCATCATACATTGAAAACTTTTATGCCATGTCTAATGCATTTGTTTATGCATCATAATTGAATGAAATTGAATCTTTTCTTTGATTGTTCAAATGGAGTATGATAATTGTGTTAGGTTGAATGGCATATATGACAACATTCTATTGATTTTGGATTTTGTGTTAAGCATACATCATAACTAGTGTTCATTATGGTGTGCTTAGTGTGTTTATTCATGCATGTTGATTATGATTTTTTGAGTAATGTTATAATAACATATATGCCACTAAATTGTATGCATTTGAGTTGATGGTTACAAATTATTATGTATGGATTTTTTTTGAAAGTTGCTTGTTCATGCATTATGGTTGAGTGACACTGATGCTTCTACATAACTGTATGCCATTTTCATGAGGGAATTGATGATATATATCATTTTTTTGTATGTTGGGTTTTGTTCAAAGGTTACATTATATTTTTATTACACTTACATATTCTTATTTGAAGATTGCATCAAAATCATATAGCAAGTTTGGTGTGGGTCAAGGTTGATTGACATATATGACAATATCATATTCAAGTGTTATTGATTTTGTGTGAAGTGTGCATTATGACTAGTGTGCATCAAGCCCATATGGTATGCACCTAGTTTTCTTATTCATGCATTATGGTTAGCAACATTCATTGTTGTGCATTACGATAATACAAATTGCACGTGGAAGATAAAATAACATGCATGTCATGGAGTTGTATTTGGTTTGTTTAATGGTTGTATCACACTCATATGGTGTGCATATATAGTGTTTGTTCATGCATCATGGTCAATTGAAGTCTTATTTGTTGATCATGATTATTGTATAGATTTCACATGAACAATCTAATGAACATGTATCTTGTTGAGTTGTAAGGACTTTGTGTGAGCGTTGCATCAAACCCCTATGGTGTACATAATGTTCTTGTTTATGTATCATGGTTGAAAGATAGTGATTCTTATTCATGATGGTTTTATACCTTTTACATGAAGGATCTAGTGACATGTTATTAAGCTTGAAGGCTTTAATGGCATGAAAGTTGAATTGAGTTGTAATGGTTTTGTTTGATGGTTGCATCACTCATATGGTTTGTATAGAGTGTTTAGCACCATTGAGTGACATTAATTTTTATCAAGATGATTATATTACTTTTGAATGAACACTGTAATGACATATATTTCATTAAATTGTATGGGATTTTTTTGAATTTTTTAATCAATCAAAAGAATCAATGCCATAAGATTGTCATAAGCTGCTCTTTTCATCTTTATTGCCTTATCTATGAGACCACAATTCTTTGAGGAATTTTTTCAAATAGTTCTTCTCAACGAATATCATACATTGCTTCTCATACCATTTTTCATTAATTTTAGATTTTTTTTGAAAAAAATCAGCTTCCCACTTCATTACAAGAGTTAAAAAAATAAATATCAAATTCAAATTCATTCAAGAGAGCATAAAATTATGTGTATTCTCAAATTGAGTGTTCAACATGCAACATATGGAGGTAATAAAATATTTGAAAACTCTATTATTCTTCCTATTTGTTGGCACCCCTATGAAACTTTGCCTACAGTCACATTGGTAGTCCTAGCTCAAGTCATTTATATTATGTTGTTAAGGTCTAATAGCTTGTTCAAAAGCACCTATTTTAGGCTTTTAGCCATAGCAAAAAGGTAGTAGACTATTTGATAAAATTCTTTGGTAGACATGTATGGAAAATGTGGTACAATGGAAAAGGCAATGAATTGTTTGAAAAAACTCCTCAAAGAAATGTGGTCTCATGGAGTGTAATGCATGTGAACCTTAATACATGAATGAACTCTAACATAGATGGATTACCAATTGTAATTCATAAGTTCTATTAAAATGCAATTTCGTTAATCTATAACATGTTAAATTGATCATAACTTTAAACCATTCTAAAGTAATTATACATTCCATTTTGAAGATTCAAAGTAGAAAGACATGCACATGAGGAAAAAATTAGATCTTACATATCAAAATTTAGAATAACTCTGTTTGTGCATATACAAATTTGGAATATATGCCTACTCAAAATGAGTTTTACAAATTGTGGCAAATATGCCATCTCAAGATCTATCAAATCCTAAATGTATCAATCTCTATCAAATCCTAATCCTGTGTTGGATCATCAAAATTGAGCCTCCTTGAAGGACTTAGTGGCTCTAAAGTTTCCTATTGTAGCATTATGCAAGCCCAAAGAACAAACACATAAAGAACACAAATTTTTTTTTTTTTTTTTTTAAAGAAAGAATAATCATCATACCAATATTAATTGATCATATACATACTCATATACTTCATCCCATTTAAACACAAACAACATAATCCACTATGTCCTTTGGGGCCCATGAGGTCACATAAAAAAAAATAGACATTACTAAACATCATCTCCTAAGATATAAAAAGGAACTATAAATAACAACATAAGATATATATACATGCAAAGATTCCATCATAAGATAAACCCATGAGAAATTACATAGCCAATTAAAAATTTCAAGGTAGATAACTACATTACAATATCTTTCAAATTTTACATCATATCATTATAGTTACATCATGATTCCCAAACACGTGGGATGAATACAATATACAAGATTATCAAATATAATGAGATCAACTGGAACAAATCTTCAACTGGATGAGACTGAAGCCACGAACGCTGATGGGGAACCCAACGGTGTGCGGAGCACGTTCCACCCGACCACCCCCGTGCTAAGAGGTGACAGAGAAGTAACTCCGACCAAGAATGACAACAAAAGTACAACCATACAAAAAGTACCAACATAGATCCATCACACAATACACCGATTAAAATGAGCAACCAATAACATCATATCACAATGTCATAAAGATGCAAGATCGTAAACCAATTATAAGTGAGATCATACAACACATGCTAAAGATGTATCAAAACAATAATCATAAATCAATTTAAATCAATTCAAACAACAATCTAAATCAACTCCCATAACCCACTTCCAGAGGAACACAATAAAGCAAACACATGGGCAACTAGGGGAGAGTGTCATCGCATAGCCTACATGGGTTCTCCTGGCCCTTCCTCCAAACTGAGGCGCCGGCCCCCATCTATGGATCTCCTGGCCCTTCCTCCTACTTGAGGCGCCGGCACCATAGGGTAGCTCATGCAGAGCCGTAGACCTCTCGTGTGGACGAGGTCACGACCTTGCCAACCACGACCTTCTCAGCCTTCCATTAGTCTGCGGAAGCACTAATGAAGACGAGGCATCCATATTTTAAATCTTGTAATGATATTACTACCCAACCCTCCTAAGTTAATTATTAGGTTATCACTTGTTTACTAACTCACTTGTGGGTTCTCCTGAGCCCTTCCCCTTAAACGGGGCGCCAGCCCCCACGAGGAGCCACTCCCCCTAGAGTCCCACCAAAACAAAAGGAAACAGGGGTTGTACGAGGCCAATCATAAACATCAAAATACAACAAAAGCAACATACGAGGCATAGACCATCTCGCAATTTAAACACCATAACATAATCTCGTAAATTTGGTACACCCCATCAATAAAATATAACTCAACAGAACTCAAGATGAAAATTCAACAAAACCAACATCCTCTGGAAGACTAAAGTGTTAACACAAGAAAAAAGGTTCCCACATCAATGAATTAACAAAGTCCCAAACCCAACAATGCAACAAGATTTAATTTCAAGAATCAAAATAAAAAGAATAACTTATTTAATTCCATAACAGATTAAATAATAAATTCTATTCCTAAACTATATTCACACTAAAATCAGAAATAATTAAACAATGATGTCATATTCGTAATTGATTCTTCTACTAACAATATCTTCTCAAGGTTGTAATTTAACAAATCAATAAGACAGATTTCTTTCTATTTTAATATTATTTTTATTATAACAAATTATGCTTTTTTTTTATTTTTTTTATCAGAAAAGAAACAGAATCTAAATATATATATATTTTCTAATTAACAGCTAATTTAATAGAAAATATAATTGAATCAGAAACAGAATCTATATATATATTTTTAATAACAGTTAAATTAACAGAATATAATTAATCAGAAAAGAAACATTATATATATATATATATATATATATATATTTTTTTTATTTTTTTTAAATAACAGTGAAATTAATTAAATAATACTGCAATCAGAATAAATAAATTAATCAATATATATATATATAAATAAAAAATCCGCAATAATTTAATATATAGAAATCGCGTATTAAAAATTAAATTCAAAAACATTAAAATTTAAATGGGAATTTTAATCCCCTAATACATACGTGACCCGCAGACTGTCACGGTACCGACGGCAGTGTGGTGGGTACGGCCGAGGCCGACCACCACACAGCCCTAATATATATAAATATAAAAACAACAAAAAACTCCATGAACAGTGCGATGGAAGGAAAAGTACGGGTTTCAATAAATTCAAATTTTCATTCAAAATTTCTAACATATAAATAAATATATGTGAATATATATATATATATATATATATATATATATATATATATATCTAATATATATATATATATGTATATATTTGTATATACAGTGATCTAAACATTTCAAAAGCAGGGGAAGAATAATCACTGTTCTTTGAACAGAAGAATTAATTTGCAACATACAGGCATATGGAAATTATCATACTCCCAGAAATTAATTGAAAGAAAAATTGCTTATTTCCATATTTCAAATTAAAAACCCCCTTTTAAATGAACAGCCCAGAACCCACAGAATTTCTATTTGGACAAATCAAAATCACAATCCCTGGTTTATTTTCAATGCATAAATAATAACCCCAATAGATTTTTCTTCCTATAATTACTTTATTTTCAACCCTAGATCAAAATTTCATTCACAGAGAACAATTCCTATTAACAGAGAATAAATAATAGAAAGAGGAGAACCTGGCGTCCTACGCTTGCAGAAAACTTGTAGAAGCTTTAATCCTCTTGCTGCACCAATTCCTTGCTGCCGATCTTCCAACACAAATCCCAGTCTTTCTTCCTCTTCACCAATTTCTCCAGAACACAGAAAAGAATCCAAAGACAGAAAAATAATTGAATGTAAAATTTCCCAGCATTCCAACCAAATCCCCTTAACCAAAGAGGAACCCTTATTAAAATCCATGCCCAGGAATCCTTTCAATTTCCTCTTCCCGTGAATACCAGAGGTCACATTTCAAGAATAAATCCAAAATATTTTATTTTTTTTAACCTTAATTCCCTTTTGTTGCCTTTTCCATATTTCATTTTCATTTTTCATGCATTCAATTAAAACTAAATAAATTTTAAATCCACAAACATGAACTTTTATTTAAATAAATATATATATATCTTTCCATAATACTTTATTAACTAATTACTTTCATATTAAACAATTAAAATCAACCATTGTAGGATACAATATAAATGTAATGTTTTTTTTTTTTATTACTACTAATATTTATCCATTGCCTTATTTACTTATTATTTTATGTTTTTATTTTATAAATTACTTAATTATTTAAATCACAATATAAAACCATACCCACATTAAGTAATTCATAAAATCACAATGACATACAAAGACCAATACGACAATGAATATGACCAAGACACACAAACCAATAAGATACAAAACTGTTGACGCCTTGGTGCGGAGTTACTTTTCATGTCACCTTAAATATTCAACTTCCTGCCGTTGGGTTGTTTCAATGCTCGCCCAGACCTATCGAAATAGGTGGAATCGAGTCTTACTCCTGCAAAGTCTGCATCCAACAAGGTGATATACAACATATATACATATAATCAATTACAAAGCATCGTGAGAAGGATTCACAGTGTAGCAGGGCGCTCGCGAACGAGTGATGCTACCTGTCCCCTCACCAAAACATATCATCATATAAAGCATTATAAAATTTACATTAATTTGCATTAATATCATCAATTACTATTTTCTAGTCTACTGAATTCAAAAATTTCATCAAACGATCATAATAAAATATCATCATAATAACCATGGCATCATAAGAGTATATAATCAATAACAGTCTATGCTACCACAACATGATATCAACAGTACCATCCAAATCACAATGTGCCAAACAAAACCACAGAGAATGTCAAAAATCAAATAGTAGCATGAGGGGTATTACACCTATACAATAACAATTCAAACCACAAATTAGATTAATTATGTGAATGGTTGACAAGATATACTAGTAAATAGAAACTTATAGTACTATAATTTAGAAATTATCAATTTAAAATCAAAATCACTATATTGAACTATATTATATCAAAAACAAAATTCTTGTTTACCTCTAGTCTTGCTTTCTTTTTTGCAAGATGTTCTACATATGATTTTCCCTTAGGATGATCAAGAGTCCTCGTATAACGAAATGGTCCCACATTCATCATATTGCTGAATTGGGCAAAGGACTATAGTAGGTAAAATAAAAATGATACAAATCAACATATATAATTGTTGAAAAATAATCATATTTTCTAAACATATATATCTACTCCTATCTAACTGTAAATATCTACAATATAAAATAAACACATACCTGCTATGATGCTTGTACACTAGACAGGCTCATGATGGATGAAGCAACTAAGGCAGTTTCTTATATAAAAATAACAAGAATGTAACACAATTTAAATGCACATGCACATATAATCATAATGTCGAGAATATAAAAAAATCAATCATATACCTGTTGTGTAGCTTCTTCCAATGGTCAGGCATAGTCAACATGGCTATAAAAGTACCAGGTTGCTACATAAAAATGCAAGATTACATTAGACTATCAATCTATGTACATATATTTAAACATAATAGATTTCAAAAATTAACATATAAATAAGAATTTAAATGATATCATATACTGAGTCTCTAGGACAAATAAAATGGTTGATTGTATAGCCTCTTGTGCTTATAAAATTTGGTCCTCTATCAACAATTGTTAAAGATTCTAGCACATAAACATTTATTAGTACTAATATCTAGATTATAAAATATGAAAGAGTTTAGATAAAACACACTATGAAGTTACTTTTAAGTCTTATCGGTGCTTCCACATCATCTCTTCCACTCGATGTCTCTCCTAGAAATGGTCCACTCTGTGCTCTCTCAACTCCTACAGCTGACATATCATGGACCTCGTAGTTGGATGTGTCTATTAGAGCCTCACTAAACTATCGAAGAAGACCCAAACATATATTGTGGCACATGATGTAGTAATGGGGCACACATATATGTGTCGAAGAGGAGGGTGTACCAATCACAATTGATGCAATAGGTGCATCACCATCATGATGGGATGTATCATCATGCAATTATGCAACATGTGAGATCTACGTGATCAAATGATCACTCAATGCATGTATGGCCAAAATGCTTTGACTCCCTACATCTAAAACAATCTTAGGGTAAGGTATTGGAGCCGAGGGAGCAATAGGCGGAGCAAGAAGAAGTGGGGTGACTCGATGTGCTTTGGGTCTATCCTGTGGAATTCCTTTACCCACACCTTGGAAATCTTGCATATCAAAGTAATTGACATGCCTCCCTAGGAAAAACTTGGCATATAATTTTTGTAGAAAAAACTGAGGGATGTCAAGATTGTTGTTGGGTGGTTTATCAAAAACTATCCACCAACGTTTCTAAAAATTATCTAATATACCTCTATGTGTGCACCATTTAATTGAAAATTTACGCTTTCACACATCTATAGGTTGTCCTATTTTGGGATTGATGAGTAGTTGGGCTAATTGGGCTTTGTTAATATCAAGTGCCCTCACTTCATCATATGATAAACCATTGGCATAATGTTTCCTTTGGGACTCTCACCACTCTGCAAACCTATTATGCTTGTTTGTTAAAGTTTCAACATTCAAAATGATTTTTTATAGTCTTTTTCATATCTAAGAGCTTAGGGAGTGTCTCTTAGATTTGACATATGTTTCTCAATTGATTTAAATTCCCAAGGATAGATTCATGGATTGTGGGCATGTTTTGTAATGGAGAAATCAGTGGCAGAGAAGGATTAGTAGGGTTTTCATCTTGATTGGGGTTGGGATCATCCATTCTTAAGCCTATTTGATGATGATATTTAAAAAAATCAACAATCATTTTAATGCAAAAAAAACCTATTTTTTACTAAAATTCTTAAAAAATAATGCAAAACTAATATAAAATTTTAAAAAACAATTAAAATTTATAAATACTTGTCAATTTTGGGTGATTTGAGCAAAAATACCAATGCCAAATGGATATCTGAGTCACTCAAATGCTAAAATGCATGGACAAGGAAAATGCACAGTGAAAAATGGCTCTCGAGTTTTGCTTTTTTTGATTTTATGCCACAAGAATGAATATCTATTCTAAAATAGATATCCATTTCACAATGGATATCTATTTTGAAACATACATCCATTTCAAAATAGATATATCCATTTCACAATGGATATCTATTTTGAAACATACATCCATTTCAAAATAGATATCCATTTTGAAACGAATATCCATTTCGAAATAGATATCTGTTTAGTTTATGTTTT
>VDFB02324028.1:142235-298973 GCA_007258455.2 Sequoia sempervirens | reverse complement strand
AGCCCTTCCCCCTCCCTCGCTCCAGCTAATAGACATGACCTATATCCTATGCACTTGCACCCTTTCTAATCAACATCGTATGACAATCCGGTAGCGGGAAGCTTAAAAAATTTATCGGCATTAGACAATAGACTTTTTTGGTGGGATTTCCCACCTATAATAGTCTATCGACTTTAATAAAGTTTTTATTTTAAGAGTTTTATGAGAAGATAGGTAATAAATTATGAGATTATTAGTATACAAATATTTATAATAAAGTTTTTATTTTAAAAGGTTTCATGAAGATAGGTAATAAAATTATGAGATTAGTAGTATAAAAAATATTATAAATGGATTATTATTGGAGTAAAATTGATAAACATTCATATGGTTTTATTCAAAAGTAGAGTGCATGTCAAAAAGTATGGTAATCTAAAACATGCATTTACCCACAAGCTTCATCCTTATACATCACCATGACCATTTTCTACATGGGGGTTGAAATTGGTGGGTAATATTACCACAATATCTAGTGGGTAATATTACCACAAACTCTTTTGAAGGACATATACTTATGTGAAAATTTATTTAATGAAATGGGTAAAAGCAATACTATTGAAAATCACCATAACTATTGATATTTATAATTTAATAATGGATAGCATCATTTTTAGATTTAGTTTCCCATAATGGATAGCGCTCTTCCTGACATTAGAAATGTTCCTCAATGGACAACAAAGGTCCTGAGTTTCAATCCTGACAGTGATACATATTCAGAATGTAAGGTCCCAATAGCCTGGCAATTTTACACTAAAGCTAATCAATAAGGAATCAATATTTTTTTCTTTAAAATACACATAAGACTTATGCAACGTTATATCCTTTTTTAAAGCTAAAATGTCTCAAGAAAATGATGGGATAAATCCTTAGTTAAAATGCATTGTGGACTTCGTAATGGAGAAAGCAGTGTTTGTTTGCTCTAAGGAACAATACTATTATCAACTTGAGATGGGATCATCAAGAGTTTGTTAGATCATCCATCCCATGATTATTCCACCGATAGGCAGATAATCAAAACTGGTTCTCTGTGAGTGTCCTCCCATCTACCAGACTTCCACAAAATACTCCAAGACAGGCTACTCAAGCACTTTCCAATAACCTTAATGTAGGCCTGATTATCAATTACATCCAAGGGATATAGGAGGTACCCTAACCTAACACAAAATTATTACATATAAGAATTGGACTTGTGCCAACATTTCACACCTAGCAAATTAAAAGTAGTGAAGAGCACTATGAGGTGTTGCCATAGGCAAAGGCCACCAAATACAATCTAGCAAAAGATAACAACCTAGTGGAGCATGAGGGAAGTGGTTGACCATTTGATGCAGAATTATGATAATCATTTTGATGCACTCATCACAAGGTAGTTAATATTATTGATGCACTCACAGTGGAGGTCCACTTAAGGACAATCATCACACGATGGTTAGAATTGCATAATAGAAGCCGCACAAGCACAATACTGTGAATTTGCAGAAAAATGACAATTGTTCATTAATTGAAAGGAATATTATTACAGTTAGGAGTAACTATGCTATTGTGTTCCACATATTGTAGTTATCACTCTTCACTCCCTTCTCTCAATGGAGCACACTCTCTCAAGGAAGGATGGTGGTTCCAAAGAGGAGCCTCTGTAGAGATATAGTTTCATGGGAGCCATTGTGCGAAAGGTCTTGTAGTTAACCTCTATGAAGAAAGTTCCAAAGGGGCTTGGATCACTTGTAGAAATTTTGTCTTGTAAATTCAGCCATGCATGATTGGATAAGGGGCACTTGTGATGTAAAACACAATTTTGGATCTCTTGCACAAGAATTACAAAATTAGTCATGCAACTAGCTAGCAAGCAATCTAGGATCTTTTGTACAATGATATCAAGAAAGTGGGTTTTTGATCTTTTGTATGGATGGAGTCTTTGGAGGACATGTTGAGTGTAGCAACCTTGAGATATACAACAATCCAAAGTAGAGGGTCATCTATTGTGGTTCTCAAAGGTAGTTGTGCTCATCTTTCATGAAGGTTGATGGGACATATTTTATATTTATTTTTCATGTATAATTTATGTAAGGATATCCTTGACCATGATCTAGTCTCAAAATATGAAAAAAGGATAAATCACAGTGGATAACATGTATAGCTATGATGAATACAAAAATAGGGTGAATATATAGGGATGTATAATCATATAGTTGAGGGATAAAGACATATACTCTTCCCACCTCAACCAACTAAATACAATTTTGTGCAATATATTGCTATGTCCTTATGTTTAAAGGAAATCAATGCATTCATTTTTATCATGAATTATCTCATTCATTTTTATCATGAATTATCTCTTAGTATTCAAAGTAATATCTTATGTATTTACACGCTTTGATTAGCATCAAATAGTATTATTTTTTATCATTTTTACACATTTCTATGGCTTTACTTATGAGAAATATTCCCTTATGAATATAGATAGCCATACTAAGGTATACATAAATATTGCCAATCCATTAGTTATCAAAATGTATAAAAGAAGTCAAAGAGAATTAGGCAAAGTAAAAAATATAAGTTGGTGATCACACAATACAAGTTTTCAAGTACAAGATAAGTTCAAGGTCATGGATTTATCCTTAACCACTAGATTCATCTACATACAGTGTCTAATAGAATATTCTAATTCTAAAGAAATTATTAAACTATAATTCACTATTCTAAATCTTGAGACATCAAATTCATACCCATCTTTTATTTAATTCATTCTTCAATCATAAAATTAAGTACACATGTTTCTATTAGTTTTTACATTTAATTACTTGCACAAGTTATTATAATACTATCAATTCATAATTAATTAATATACCAATTATATTTTACATATGCATTTTATTGATTATCCAGACTACCCCTTTAAAAATTTATTTTTACACCATTTACAATATTATTCTAAAAGTTTAGGCATAATAGAAAAACTATTGTTATTCCCATAAAGAGAAAGCAAACAACATTGCAATATAACACCAAGCTCCTTTATACTTAGAGACACTAAATCACCCTCAAGTGAAAGAATGCCAATGTGAAGTGCTATTGTTAAGATTGGTCAACTCACTAATAGTTTCCTCAAAGATCATGATACTTTACAAGATCTTCCTAGGAAAGTCTCTTATGCTTTGGATGTCTACTTAATGTGTTCCATGTGGGAGATGATAGCTTTAATAATCATTTAGAGGACGAATGTCAACCATAACTAACTTTTAAGACATTGACTTAATAAATCTCTCAAAACAATGGGCTTAATTTTACTCTAACACGATTTAAACATCACAATACCTAGAAAGAAAGATAGATTTTGTTCTATATTTATCTCATAGCAATAGCAATTTATCTTCGAAAGAAAGATAGATTTTTGTTCTATATTTGTCCTCCACAAAAACAATAACAATTTTTTTATCTTCTTTCGATTAAATAAGTAACACTTACCATATATCTCCACAAACTCAAGAATAGATCAAGAAGGCCCCTTTCATGGTAGGTGGACACATGAAAATTAACAATTATGCAAGGACATTCAAAAGTCGAGGGCACTAGGAGAAGAAATAAACATAAAATTAGAAATTATAACATTTTGAAGCAGAAGAACTTTAGGAACATATATATATATTTATCATAAATTTTTTAACAAATAATTTATTTTTATGCCATATAATTGCTTTGCGAGTAAAATGAAAACTATATTTTCTTGCAGAGAGAAAAGCGCTTGGTCACGTTCTGGAATTTATCTCTGCAAATAAACTATGCTGCTGAAAATAAAAGCGCACATCTTTTTTAAAACAAGTCTCCCTGCCATGGAGAAACGACCCTTCCGTTTAAGTTTGGCTTTAGAGGGTGGAACAAAGCTGCTATAATCCTTATATTTATTTTGATACTCAGTTTCTCTTTGGCTTTGAATTAGACATCCTACGTCCACGCTACATTGTCGATGCACACAGTGGAGATTACAATTTACTTGTTCGTTTAGAACTGAAAGAACGCCATTACTGTGTGGTGAAGCTTTTGGAGATGCTTCTAATTTAGCTGGAGGTTATTTAGTTGAAGCTATAGCTATGGCTACGCCAAATCTTGTTCCCCATGTCCTCCCCATTTGAGCTTCTATCTCTCCTTTTATAAATGAAGTGAACACGATATAAAAAACAAACTATCCATCCCCATATAAATGCAGTGAAATGGAATTGGAGAGTCGCGACCAATATACATTGTTTTGTTCTAATTATTCATCTGGAAACAAATAAAACATAAAACCATTTTTAAACGAACATGAACTGTATTTATTTAAACGCCCCTACAATGGTGGTGTCAATGCATCAATGCATCTTGACATTGATATATTATTTCGTCATTCAAAACCCACATTATGTTGAGAGAATTGCCCTTATTACCGTACTAGATGAATTCGTTTATTTATGCAGTAGAGTAAGCTAAGCATAAGAGCACATGCCGTAGGCGCAGTAAGAGCCCTTCTTGCAGGCGTTGCCGCACTTGCCGCAGTTGAATCGGTCGTTGCCGGTGTCCTTGCATTTCCCGTTACAGCAAACAGAACGATATTTGCATTTATTCTTGCATGTACCGCAATTATTTGCATCGCTCATTAGGTCGACACATTTCTTGGCACAGCAATTGGGACCCGCAGGCTTAAGGCCCTTGTTCAGACAAACATACGGATTGTAAGAGCAGTCCACTGCTTTCGAATTCACAGTAGTTAACAGAAAGCGACTCTCACGACTGTTTCCCGCTGACACCAAAGCCGCCATTGCGGACAACAATAAAAGCATCGTCACAGCTGCCTTCAGAAAACCCATTTTTTCTGTTACTTAAAAAGTTGCTTTCGAATTACAACTTGGCGATCAATGGCAACAACTGCAATGCAGATGCAGAAATTACCTTCGATGGTTTGAGGAAAGAATTTGTTTTGTCTTATAGAAGGATTGCAACGGCCTGGGACAAATGCGGCAGATACAGAGATATCACCGTCCCATGACGTCGTGGCGTAGAGCCGTCAGGCTCAGTGAATAATATTCCCTTCAACCTTCAACAGATTAGAACACAAAGACGGGCTTCCTTCCTTGATACTTTTAGAAAATACCTTTTTTAAGTTTGTCGATGCCAATTGCCAAATGTGTCCAAATACGAAGCTTGTATGCAACGCCGCCGCCGTACCTAGCGATAATATTTGATGGTTAAGTAGTTACATAATATCTTGGTGGGATTTGAATTTCAATCTTACAATCAATATATTTTTAAAAAGTATTTTACTTAATAAAGTCTTTATTTTAGGAGTTTTATAAGAAGATAGGTAATAAATTAGAAAAAAACTAACTCGTAGACAAAATGCACCTATGTATGTAACATTATATTGTACCCCCATCCTATGAGCTGGACAAAAGGCATCGACGAAAAGACTTGACGGACGGTTAGCTGTGTGGCGTCACGTGTTCGTCACCAAAAAAGGATGCATGACCAACGGGAAAGTAAAAAACATAGACAAAACGCCCTAAATGTGGCCATTTTCCACATTTAATTTTGCAGTTTGCTGGGGAGTCCTGCGTAGACGACAAAATAGAGTTGCAGGTTTCCAAACGAACCAGAGTAAAAACTTTTGGTTTTTTTATGTACATAAGTGCATTTTGTCTACATTTTTGTTGCGTCTAGAGAGCTAAATGTCGCCATTTGCCACATTACATTTTGTAGTTTGCTGGGGAGTGTGGGTGACAAAATGAAGGCCGAACAAGAGCAATGCATTCGATAGGCGCGACACCAACAGGTATGTATATCTGCCATTGTCTATGCCATTTTTTCATTCTGTAGGAATTGTGAAGCGCAATTGTTAAATGGATTTCTATGAAGCATTGAACTATGAAGCACAACTGTTAAATGGGTTTTCTGTGAAATGAAAATAAAATGTTTTTTTTTGCGTGTAGGGTTTTCATTTCAAATGCATAGCTGTTTATAATTTTTTGTTTTGATGGTTTTCAAATTTCATTGTGAAGAATTGAATGGCTATTGGTTGGGAAGATGGGTTTTCATTTGAAATGTAGAGGTGTTTTGTGTGTTTTTGTGTTGGCGTCTAAATTTTTCCTTTTGGCTATTTGTTGTGAAATGGGTTTTCATTGATGGGAAAATAAATGTGTTCCTTGTGAAAACGGGATTTCATTTGAAACACAATGTGGGTTATGAGCTAGCAAGTTTTCAAAATCAAAATTTGGAATGGATAGAAAGCCCAAAACCATACACACAAACAAAATATTTTATTTTCCCATTGACATTCTCATTTTGAACAACTCTTTGCTACAGTCAAAATGACATTTAACTTTCTTCATTTGATTGGAACAAATAAAATGCTTGCATTATTTGTAGTGTTGGAAAACACACTGAGCCTCTTAGTTTAAATGTAAAGGGTTGTCTCACAGTGGGTTGATTGCTTCTTAACACGTACGGTTTTTGCAACATGGAATGTTACAAAATAATATGAATATCTTCAAAATCACACCTTCCATTGTTGTGTTTAAATTTCAGATGATTGAAAAAAAAAAGTGCAAAAAATAGTTATATTTTGGAAAACAAAATGTGGGTTTTCAGTTATTTGAATCTCCTTGTTTAAATGTAAGGGGTTGTCTCATAGTGGGTTGCTTGCTTCTTAACACGTATGGTTTTGCAACATGGAATGTTACAAAACAGTATGAATGTATTCAAAATCATACCTTCCATTGTTGTGTTTAAATTTCAAATGGTTGAAAAAAAAAGTGCACAAAATAGTTGTATTTTGGAAAACACAATGTGGGTTTTCAATTATTTGAATCTCCTTGTTTGAATGTAAGGGGTTGTCTCACAGTGGGTCACTTGCTTCTTAACATGCACGATTTTGCAACATGGAATGTTACAAAATAATATGTCTTCAAAATCACACCTTCCATCAAGTTGTGTTTAAATAAAATGCTCACATTATTTGCAGTGCTGGAAAATACACTGTCTCCTCTCAATTGTTCCCTCAAATACTGGTATATTATATGAATCGACCTTTAATATTGGTATAGTATACCATTAGGGGAGAAGCTAAAGTGCAGACAAAATGAACCTATGTATGCAACATTATATCATAACCCCCATTCCCCATCCCATGTGGTGAACAAAATGCACTAGTGAAAATACTTGACAGATGGTTAGCCACATGTCGTCACGTGTCTGTCGTCAGAGAAGAATGTGTGGCTGGTGGGAAAGTCAAATTTAAGGAATAGATAAAATGCCTTAAATGTCACCATTTTCCACATTTCATTTTGCAGTTTGCTGGGGATGGACGCATGGGTGATGGAATGGAGTTGCAGGCGTTCGCATAAAGCAATAGACAAAACACACCTAAACGCCCCTCAAATATTGGTGTCTAAATGGTTTTGAAATATTAGTTGGGTTGCAGGTTTCGTAAAACACAATGTTTCACATTCTACAATTTTACAAAACAATATGTATGTATCAAAAAGCTTTGTGTTATTTAGACCATAGGATTTTGGTGATAGGCAGTATTTTGTAAACACCTAGGAAGGTATTTGGCTTTAGTGTGTAGAGGGTTTTACAATATTTTGTGGGTTGGGGGATTCATAAATCATGTTGTCACCTCACCTCCCACTGTGTTTTCCAACTTGCAATCATACTATGCATCTATATTTGGATCATATTAAAAAATTGAAACACAATTTTTACTTTGCGTAGACTTGTAATAAGGTGCCTTCAATTACATATGTATTGTCTAAATTACATTCTTACCATTTTATAAAATTCCAAGTTTCAAAAGTCTGGTTTTCTCCTCCAACTCCTACACATGCACTCCAACCTTCAACTTTCAATGTGCAAATGTTGAAACGTAGAGTGTTTTCCCCCTCCTTTCTCTAAATTGAAAATACACACATCAGTTTGCCTCAAATTCCCGCACTAGAAAAAAAGCTTTGAAAATGACAACTCATACTCACATTGTTGATACTGTCTAAATTGCATTCATACTATTTTGTAAAATTCTAGGTTGCAAAATATTGGGTTTTCAAAATCTGCAACCCACATAATGTTTTAAAACCATTTACAAGTAACAACCTAATTGGTTACTCACCCCTCACCTCAATTTGGTATTTTTTGTGATTGCCTTGAGAGACTTTTGTGAATTAGATAGTAAGAATGTAATGAGATTGGAAAACACTGAGTTGTAAGAAATCTGCAACCCACATAGTGTTGTAAAACCCTCTAGATGTAACAACCCAATTGGTAAGTTGAGAAAACTAAGCTGATGCACCTATGTACATACAGTTGGTTATAAACCCCTCACCTCAACTTAGTTGGTTGTCTCCCCTGCCTACAACGCTCCCTTTCTCTCCAACATTTCGCTTTCAATTTGCAGAATGAGAAAACCCAGAACACAGAGTGTTTTCCAAGAACAATACTTGTTACAATGTAAAACACATGTTTTAATCACATCAATACCCTTCCCTTTTGTAGTGAATGGATAGCTTCTCACATAAGGAAAAAAACATCGGTGTAATTTGATGTGACAGGACACCTCGTCACCTTCCTTGCCATGACATTTCCTCCCGTCTGCTAGATTGATCACTTTTATCATCCATCTTGGGAGGCCCTACATTATGCCATCTCATCATGTTACGTATGTTTCTATGCATATTGTTATGTATGTCTTTATGTGTTTTTATATGTACATAGGTGCGTTTTGTTAGGAGATTAGTTGCATTCATAGAGGGTTTTACAACACTGTGTGGGTTGGAGGTTTCATAAATCATGCACTCACCTCCCACAATGTTTTCCAACCTACAATCATTCAGAGTTTTAATGGTTGTTGGAAAACAATGGGTGTTTATAAAATGGTGCCTTTCATTTCATTCCTACTACCTAATTAACAAAATATTTTCAAGACACTCCTTCCCGTGCTCTCCACCATGTAACTTTGAATGTACAAAATGAATGGTAAACCACATTGTGTTTTCCAACCTACAAATATATTCTGCATTTATTTTTAAATCATATGAGGAAATTGAATTACAATTTATTGTGTAAGTAAGAGTTTCTATAAATTGTGAAGGTGAATGAACTTTAGTACATTCTTACTGTCTACGAATTTTAAGGTTTTCATTAGAAGCATGCTATCTATATATAATTGCATGTTGGACAACAATATGTGTTATGAATCTTGCAACCCAAATACTATTGTCAGCTTTGAAAGTGTCTTTCTGATTAGAGAATGTAGATGTTTTGTTTTTAATAGTTGTTTACAAAAAATTTCTACCTTTTCACATAGGACTCTCATGTCTCCATCCAATTGATTCTCTTTTTTGCACTGAAATCCTATTTTTCCTTATTTTCATGTTATGTATGTTTCTATGTATGTTTTTGTGTATGTTTTTATGCGTTTTTGTATGTGTACATAGGTGTGTTTTTTTGAAAGATTAGTTGCTATTTTTTGGTCAATCAAGGTGATCACCAAGGCTTTTGTTGACTTGTTAACCTTTATTCTTGCAATAATTTGTATTTTTTCAGTCATTTGTACAAGTAATGGTTCAATTTACAATATTATTGAACAATGGTTACTATACTGATGTGTCATTTAGATGTTCATTGAGAGACATGGGATATAAACATAAGTCTGATAGTGGTATGTGGTATCCTTCTTGTCTATCTTCTATGCCCTTATTGATTATTACAAGTTATGGCCTCTTTCATATGTTAGGAGAGATTCAAGTTTTATATATATATCCGAATGGATGTTCAATGCTTCACAGTTCTTGCAAAATGGTAGAATGGAAGATATAATTGCTAATATATATTACTAGTGTTAGCGATAGGTTAAATTGGAAATTAAATTCCCATTGTATAGTTTAATATGTTTGTTTATTATCTATACAAGTTGGCATTTTGGACTCACCACAACATATAATCCTATATTGGTGAAATTTGGAATAAAAAAAATTCTTTGTAACACCAAATGTCTTTAATTTTCCAATTTAATCCATTGTTAACACTTTCCTTCCTTCCAGGTGGTTGATATATTTGAGGAAACAAAATTGAATAAAACAAGGGTAGGTGGATTGAGAAGGATTCTTTAGGAGGCATGAAGCTTTTTCACTAAATACAGGTGATTCTAGCTGTCATAGCTTCAATTGCAAGCGTATTGGTCAGTTAAGTTTCCAAAATTTATTTTTCATTAAGAATTTATAATTTATTTATAGATGAGATGCTTACTGTGGCGAATGCAAACAATTTCTAGTTTAATTTTTAAAAATAAATAAATGTTACATTATTGTGTGCCTATTATATCCCAAAATTTTACATGAAGGATGTTTCCTCATTGAAGTGTGACTGTTACATGGGAAATGCTCAAAACAACAGTGAACGATGATACTGCATCCTTTTAAGTATTCCTTCACACAAAAACACATAAAGATATTTTCATTTCAAATGAAAACCTTTTATGCAAGGAAAAGCCTTTATTTTCTTGTCAACGAAAACCCATTTTCTTAATGAACATGGTAGATATAGAAATGGATGATTAATATACTTGCTAGCTAGTCGTTGTGCCTATTGAATGTGTTTAGGTAGTGTAGACCCTTGGCTCTCATTCAACCTCAATGAAAACCCATCTTTCCAACCAATAGCCGTTCAATTTTGCATAGTAAAATTTGAAAACCATCAAAACAAAAAACCATAAACAACTATGCATTTGAAATGAAAACCCTAGATGCAAACAAAACATTTTATTTTTCCAGCAATGAAAACCCATTTTCTTTAACGAATAGCTGTTCAATGCTTCATAGAAAACCCATTTAACCACCGTTCAATGCTTCACAGAAACCCATTTGATAGCTGTGCTTCACAATTCCTATAAAATGGAAAAATGGCATATACAATGGCAGATATACATACATGTTGGCTAGCCACCACACATGTCGAACACGTTGCTCTTGTTCGGCCTCCATTCCATTGCCTGCACTCCCTAGAAAACTCCATTATGTCGCCTGCGCGTCCCTCCCCAAATTGCAAAATGAAAATGTAGAAAATGGTGATGTTTAGGTGCATTTTATATAGCTTTTGACTTTCCTGTCGGGCCGTGCATCCTTTTTCGATGATGGACACATGACTGCACGCGGCTATTCATCCATTAATTCTTTTCGTCGATGCCTTTTGTCCAGCGAGCGGGATGGGGATTATGATATAATGTTACATACATAGGTGCATTTTGTCTATGAGTTAGCTTCTCCCCTAACAATGTTGTCAGTTCAATTTCCCGTCACTTTGAATGATGCCATTGTTTTTTTCCCATTGCGAGAAGCTATCCTTTCAGTGTAGGCGAGAAGGGGAGTTGACGTGATTAAGACATGCATTTTAATATGTAAGAAGTACTATTATTGGAAAACACTTTGTGTTGTGGGTTTTCTCATTCTGTAGGTTGAAAGTGAAAGCTGGAGAGCAAGTGGGGGAGTCAAAAAACCAAAAGAATTGAGGTGAGGGGTTTGTAACTGATCGGGTTGTCACTTGTAAAGGGTTTTAAAACATTATGTGGGTTGTAGATTTTGAAAAACTAGTGTTTTGCAACCTAGAATTTTACAAAACAATATGAATTTCTTGAAAAGATTTTGTTATTTAGACCGTAGGAATGCAATGAAAGGCACCATTTTTTAAACACCCAGTGTTTTCCAACAACAATTAACACTCTATATGATTGTAGATTGGAAAACATAGTGGGATATGAGTGCATGATTTATGAAACCTTCAACCCACACAATGTTGTAAAACCCTATATGGACATAGCTAATCTCCTGACGAAATGCACCTATGTACATATAAAAATGCATAAAAAGATACATAACATACATAACATGATGAGACGACATAGTGTAGGGCCCGCCAAGATGGATGATAAAAGTGATGAAATCAGTAGACGAGAGGAAACATCATGGTGAGGAAAGTGAGGAGGAGTCCTGTCACATTGAATTACGTCAACATTTTTTTGCCTTGTGCGAGAAGCTATCCATTCACTATGAGAGGTAAGGGCTTGATGTGATTAAAACATGTGTTTTAAATTGTAACAAGTATTATTCTTGGAAAAAAATCTGAGTTCTGGGTTTTCTCATTTTGTAGGGAGTTGCAGGTCGGGGATATATAAGACTATCCAAATTCACCTGAGGGGTGAGTAACCAATTGGGTTGTTACTTGTAAAGGGTTTGAAAACAATATTTGGGTTGCAGGTTTCATAACACCCAATGTTTCTGAACTTGCAATTACACATAGACAATGTGAATGTGATGAAAATGTTTTAGTTACTTGCATAGTGAGAACCCAATTGGTTGGTAACACCTTAGTTGATTTTGGATACTTTTATGTATCCCCCACCGACAATTATATTGACAATATGAATGCATTCAACAACCCTTACTTTTAGCAAACATTCCATTTCAATATTGTCATACATTTGGAACAGAAAATGCACATAATAGTTACAAGATGGAAAACACATAGGATTGTGACTAACTTCTCAATTCTTGTTCAATGAGCACTTTCTGTTATGCAGTCTATAAAAAACAATGCTTTGAAGTTCACCTTCATATTTTATATAACAACCCCTACTTTCAACAAACATTCCATTTCAATATCTTCATACGTTTGGAACAATAAATGCATAAAAAGTTGCAGGAAATGGAAAACACACAGGGTTGTGACTCACTTCTCAATTCTTGTTCAATGAGCACTTTCTGTTATTCAGACTATAACAAAACAATGTATTGAAGTTCACCATCATACTTTACAACAGCCCTTGGTTTGAGTAAAATTGCATTTGAATAACTCCATACGTTTGGAACAAAAAATGCACAAAAAAATTGTAGGATGGAAAACACAGGGTTTCGACTCCCTTCTCAATTCTTGTTCAATGAGCACTTTCTATTATGAAGACTGTAACAAAACAATATATTGAAGTTCACCTTCATATTTTTTAACAAACCTTACTTTCAACAAATATTCCATTTTAATATCATCATACGTTTAGAACAAAAAATGCACAAAAAAGTTGCAAGATGGAAAACACGTAGGGTTTACTCACATCTCAATTCTCGTTCAATGAGCACTTTCTATTATGTAGAATGTAACAAAACAATGTATTTAAGTTCACCTTCATATTTTTTAACAACCCTTACTTTCAACAAACATTCAATTTTAATATCGTCATATGTTTGGAACAAAAAATGCACAAAAAAGTTGAAGGATGGAAAACACGCAAGGTTTACTCACATATCAATTCTTGTTTAATAAGAAATTTCTATTATGCAGACTGTAACAAAAAAATGTATTGAACTTCACCTTCATACTTTATAACAACCCTTATGTGGACAATAATTTTGGCACCCTAATGCTATCTCACATTTCTAGGGGTTTTCACCTAAAAGGAGAGAGATGGGCCAAAATGGGCATTTTCTTCATTCAAGATTAATGTAAATGGGATGTAATATGTCTAATTATGATGTAATAATGCATTGATATGAAAATAAAATGATTTAATGATGCAAAACCTAAGCAATGCAACTTGTTTGAAAACACAATGTGATATGCAAAAATACCTAAAAATGCAAGTAAATGTATCTAAATAAAACTGAAGAGGTGCACCTGGGGGCTGAAAAAGGATGGCATGAAGGTTTGGAATCTTGATGAAACTGTTGTAGAAGTCAACTGGGACATTTACGCTAGGCTGGGCGACTTAGTCCCAGTTTCGAAAAAATTGCTTAGAAATTCGTTTCGGCCAAATGCGTATGCAAATCTACAAAAATATCCAAAAAATAGGTTTAGTGGGGCTAAGCTACCACTAGTGGTGACTTCTTCCACTTCTAAATTTCTAAAAATTCGAAATGGAAATGGAAGCCCTCAGTTTGCACTTTGGTTCCCTACAGGTGTTCGCTTCTAAAACTTTGTTTTTTTAGACCTGAAAGTGACTTTTTGTTGATATTTTAGCTTGATCAACAAGGAGATGTATTCAACCTTATCTTCAATTATCTTCAAACCCTCGAAGTGTCTAAATCTACAAACACACAATGAAAGAGAAAGAAACGGTGAATGCTAGGGCATGGGGGTTTGTCTTGGTCAAACCCCTTTTTAGGTAATTAAACCAAATGAAGAAAGAATGTAATGAAGCATGCAACAATGGATTTAATACCTTTCCATGATGTTTGATCTTTAATTTCTGCAACAAAACATAAAGAATCTGCCCTTGAATGTCTTAGGAAGCTATCTTGATGACTTGCAATGATAAAACCCTAGTTTGCTTGACTTGAGAACATGATGGATGAATAATGATGAGTTATGAATTAAGATGAGTTTTTTTTCAAATGAGAGGGAAAATTCTATATTTATACACAATTATGCCTTAATTCCTAGAAATACCTCATCATAGGCTGACCTTAGGTCTTAAGGAATAAAAACCTGAAAGAAATTTAAATTAATTTTGATTTTTGTGCCACATGGGACTAAGTCACCCAAGGTGGTGACTTAGTCCACCTGGGAAATCATGTAGGAGATTAAGATGTATTAAATGTTGTTTATCGGGTTCTTCAACAAGACACTTAATTAAGGCTTGTAAGTGCATAAAGGGGCCATTTAAAGCATAATTTGAAAGGTGTAAATATTGATGACAAGCCTAGGAAAGTGTGAAAGTTTGTTACAAGACTTTACAAAACTTTGAAATAGGCCTTGGTAAGGTTATTTAGGTGAATTATGATATTATGGTCTTAGAGAAGTGTGAAGATATGTTACAACACCTTACAACACTCTTGCAAGACATCAATAAATGTATTTTATTCAATTTGCAAGGGTTAAAGACCTAGTGTGGATGTGTAAAACACCTCAAAACACTAAATAAAGGCTTCAATAATTCCAATTTGTCATCAATTATTCCCATATCAAGCAAAGTATACACTTTTTGGTGACACACCTTACTTTCAACAAACATCGTATTTGAATATCTCCATACGTTTGGAACAAAAAATGCACAAAAAGGTTGCAAGATGGAAAACACACAGGATTGTGACTCACTTCTCAATTCTTGTTCAATGATCACTTTCTGTTATGTAGACTATAACAAAACAATGTATTAAAGTTCACCTTCATATTTTATAACAACCGTTACTTTCAACAAACATTCCATTTCAATATTGTCATATGTTTCAAGCAAAAAATGCACATAATAGTTGCATGATGGAAAACACATAGGGTTGTGACTCACTTCCCAATTCTTGTTCAATGAGCACTTTCTTTTATGCAGACTATTACAAAACAATGTATTGAAGTTCACCTTCATATTTTTTAACAACCCTTACTTTTAATAGCAAACATTCTATTTCAATTTCATCATACGTTTGGAACAAAAAATGTAGGAAAAAGTGCAAGAAATGGAATTTAACACACATGGTTGTGACTTCTCAATTCTGGTTCAATGACCACTTTCTTTTATGCAAACTATAACAAAACAATGTATTGAAGTTCACCTTCATATTTTATAATAACCCTTAATTTCAGCAAACATTCCATTTCAATTTCGTCATATGTTTGGAATAGAAAATGCACATAATAGTTGCATGATGGAAAACATAGAGGGTTGTGACTCACTTCTTAATTCTTGTTCAATGAACACTTTCTGTTATGCACACTGTAACAAAACAATGTATTGAACTTCAAAATAGTTCAACTTATAACGGTCCTACAAATGTAGAAAATAGTTGCAGGAAATGTTCAACTTACCTATAATGGTCATGCAAAGCATTTTGATAGGTCAAAAGTCAAAGGTGTTGTTGCACAACCTATAAAAGTTTAAGATTCCACAACAATAGTTGCATTGGAGGTTGGTGGAGGAGGGAATTTGTGTAATGCAGTAGTGGATACAAAATAGAGAATAAAGCTCCCACTTCAAATAAGACAGATCTACATACAGGAGTAAAGATTATCCCTTTAAACAAAATCCAAGCCCATACAATTCACCTCCTCACCAGTCACTTCCGCCAATAGGAAGACCACTTGGCTGAAAAACGTCCCCTTTGCAACATTTGAATTACTGTAACTCATGCACTACGAAATACAAATTGCATAGCTGGTTCAATTTCATCTTCATATGGAACAAGAGATAGTGGTAGCCTTGCGTTTCCATTGCTCAACAATTTGGCTTGTGATTGTTGAGTTGTTGAGGAAATAGTATGGGATTGAATTTTGTTTAAAGGGATAATCGTTACTCCTGTATGTAGATGTCCTATTTGAAGTGGGAGCTTTCCTGACTATTCTATATCCACTACCGCATTACACAAATTCCCTCCTCCACCAACCTCCAATGTAGCTATTGTTGTGGCATATTAAACTTTTATCAGTTGTGCAACAACACCTTTGGCTTTTGACCTTTATCAGTTGTGCAACAAGACCTTTGACTTTTGACCTATCAGTTGTGCAACAACACCTTACATTATTGTCTTTGTTCTATCAAATTCCTATCTTTTAGATTGCAACTCTCTCTGAACAACATTAAGCTCCTATTCTTTTGACCATGACAACTTCTTCTTATGTTTTAATTCCTTTTTTAAGTGGTTAATTTTAATCTTCGATTGTTTTGCTCCACTTTGAGCATTTCCAACTATTGCTTTTGCAATGTCTTTATCATTAGAGTATGTAGACATTTCTTTTCACAGGATTGTTAGGGAACTTGTCTGCCTTTTCAGATAAGACTTTCATGCCTCCACCCAATTGATTCTCTTTTTTTTGCACTTAGATTTGGTATTTCCTTTTCCTTATCATCCATTTCCAATTGTATTTGTTCCATGAAATTGATAACTTCAAGAATGCTTGGTTTCATTTGTTCAACTCTACTTATAGCATCATCCATCTCTTTCTTTGCTTGCAAAAATTCATATGCAATTAAAAAACTTTTGAGTTAATCCACTTCTGCATTGCTATTTTCCCCTTGCACATATTGCACATGTTCCTTCCTCCACTTCTCATGAATATGCAGTATGTGCAAGGGGAAAATGGAAATGTAGAAATGGATTAACTCGAAAGGTTTTCTATTGCATATGAATTTGTGCAAGCAAAGAAAGAGAGAGATGATGCTATAAGTGGAGTTGAATAAATGAAGCCAAGCATTCTTGAAGTTAGCAATTACATGGAAAAAATACAATTGGAAATGGATGATAAGGAAAGGGAAAAACCAAATCGAAGCGTAGAAAAAGAGAATCAATTGGGTGGAGGCATGAAAGTCTTATCCGAAAAGGAAAACAAGTTCCCTAACGAGCTTGTGAAAAGAAACGTCTGCATACTCTAATGATAGACACTGCAAAAACAATAGTTGGAAATGATCAAAGTGGAGCAAAACAACTGAAGACTAAAATTAACCAATTAAAAAAGGAATTACAACACAAGAAGAAACTGCCATGGTCAAAAGAAGAGGAGCTTAATGTTGTTTGGAGAGAGCTACAATCTAAAAGACAAGAATTTGATAAAACAAAGACAATAATGGAAGGTGTTGTTGCACAACTGATAAAAGTTTAAGATGCCACAACAATAACTGCATTGGAGGTTGGTGGAGGAGGGAATTTGTGTAATGCGGTAGTGCACGATTTTGCAACAATTTAGATGCTGGAAAGGGGATTTTTTCAGCCAAGTGGTGTTCTTATTGGCAGAAGTCATAAGCAAGGAGGAAAAAAGGCTACAAATTTGCAAGCTCGAAGCATTAGCAATAGATGAACATCACAATACATGTGTTCCTCATCTTGCTGGCCATCAAAAGGTAATGCAATCTTGATTCATAAAAGCATCTATTGACATCCCACACCGTGTTTTCCAACCTGCAATTATTTAGTGCATTTTCAGATCATATCATGATTTTGAAACCCAAATTTTAGTCCACCCAAGAGTTGTTATAAATTTTGTAGGTGAGTTTCATTAAATTCTTAATGTTTAAAAAACACAAGAGTTTCATTACAACCATACTGTCTACGTGTAATTGCAAGTTGGAAAAAAATGCATGCTATACAACCTACATCCCGCATAATCTTCCATAACCCTCTACACGCAACAAAACAATTAATTAGTCATCCCTCACCTCCATTTGGTTACTTTTATGTATCCCCCACATTGCAACTCCACCCTAAACTCTACACCCTTGAGCATTCAACAAGAATTGAGAAGTGAATCAAGACCCTATGTGTTTTCCAACCTACAACTATTATGTTCATTTTCTGTTCCAAATGTATGGAGATATTCAAATGCAATGTTTACTCATTGACCAAGTGTTATAAAATATGAAGGTGAACTTCAATACATTGTTTTGTTATAGTCTATAGAATAGGAATTGAGAAGTGAGTCACAATCCACTGTATTTTCCATCCTACAATATGAAGGTGGACTTAAATACATTGTTATAGTGCACAAAACAAAAATTTCTCATTGCAGCAAGCCGTTTCACTGTCACGTGTCACCAAAAAATGTATAGTTGACATTTTTACGCTCATTTACGTCTCTCTTTTGGACTTTGGCTTGATTTTTCCTAGATTTAATATTGTAATGTGGTCAACACATTCACATTAGGTCTTAGACCCTTGTGAATCATTAAGACTTCTAGGGTTGTCTTGTAAAAATGTTGTGAAGTGTTGTAACCCACTTTCACACTTTTCTAGGACCCTTTCATCATAATTCACCTAAATAGCCCATTTCTATCACTTACCACTTCAGTCTTATTTCAAAGTGTTGTAAAGTGTTGTAACCCACTTTCACACGACTTGTCATCACTAATTCAACCCTTTCTCATGTTTAAATGACCCCTTAATACACTTTTTAGCCCCCCTTAAGTGTGCTTTTGAGGATATTCCCGTTGGACAACATTTAATGCCCCTTAATTCCCGACACCCACTTAATTGGTGACTTAGTCCTTTTTGGCACAAAACTCAAAATTATTTTAAATTTTTGGTAGGATTTTGTCCTCTAACCCTTGAGGTTGGCTTGTGATGTATTATTTTTGGGAAATTTTAGTAAAATCATGTATAAATAAGGGTTTTTCTCCTCATTTTATATCTCCTAATTCACCAAGAATTCAAGCATCCATTCACTTAATAATTCACAAGCATTCAAGCAATCAAGCATAATCAAGTCATCCATTGGAGCACTTCATTGCATATGTTCAAATTTCTACATCAAGGGTTTGGTAAGTTTATAACATTGCATGTTGTTTATTTATCATTTTATTTTCATTTCATTTCATTTCATAGGGTTTGATTATCAAAGTCACCACTACTGGTGGATTAGTCCCACTTTTGGGCCTAAACAAGTGATTTTTACATTTTTGGATACACATTTGGCAGATTCCTGTTCCAGCAAAGTTTCTTGAAACTGGGACTAAGCTGCCCAACCTGACTTAAGTGTCATAGTCAACATTTTCATTCAAATTTTTAGAATTCCAGAATCTCCTAGCATCAAGTTTCAGATTCCAGGTACACCTCTTTGATTCTGTTCAATTATTTCATCATTTTCTTGCATTTTTAGGCATTTTTGCATATCAGATTGTGTTTTCAAACAAGTTGTATTTCCTAAGTTTTGCATCATTCAATCATTTCATTTTCAGATCAATGAATTAGTACATATTAATTAGACATAATACATCTAATTTACATTAACTTTGAGTGTAGACAATTATATTTTGGACCCCATTTCTTTCTCCTTTTAGGTGAAAAACCCTAAAAGGAGCTAAAGCAAGTGTGGGCAATCCAAAATCATTATCTATGTTTCATACAAATTATTTGTGTTTGCGCATTTATCAAACATCCAACAATACGTTTGAAGACCTTTGTTGATTAGAATGTATATATATGCTTGGAGGTGTGCATGATCTTTAGTAATGGGATGGGGCATTTAAGATCTAAATCTTAATCAAGCAAGAAAAACCATAAACCTACCTAAAACCATGGATCAAGATGAGCCTAACATATCCTCCATCTTCCATCTCATGCCTCAACATCTTTTCAAAATTTTCCAACTCATACCATTGAAACTTGTACCCTTGAACTTATGTCACCCTCCATGTCATCCTTTTCCTCCATTGACAAGGGAAACCAAAATGTCTTCCATGTTCAACCAACACTTATCCATCCTATTTCACCAAAGGAACACCAAAAGTCACCCTAAAAGGAATACAATACCCGATGCAAAATCCTATTTTACAAAATGGTAGTCATAGTCTTCTAGTTCCACCCACTTTCACCTCATCCATCTCATGTTTATCCAACTCATCCATTTCATGCTTTTTCACCTTCATAACACTTATATAAAGTCAACCATGTCACACACTTGACCTCATTGATCGAAAGCATGACATCATAGATCCCCCTTTATCTAAAGATCAAAGTACTCCCTCTCATGATCTCAGTCCATCTCATCATTCCATTCCATGTCATGATGCCATACCATCTCATGATCCAAGTCTGTCAACTCCATACCATAATTGTAGTCTATAAATTCATTCAATAAATCTTTCCATCCATTCAATAAAGTCAAGACCCCCAAGGTATAAGCATTTCCATCACATCACATGATAATCCTAAACTTTCGTAAGATCCCATTCATGAACCACAAACATATAGTTTGGTTCATCCACCTTTATAAAAGTTGGTTTTCTCCTACAATGATACCACATGCCTTCATGAGTTCCATTTACCTAAAGACCCTAATATTAAAACACATCTAAATTCTTATGGCCTTGGCTACATACCTCCTTCTCAAGAAGTTGGTAGCTCTTTCAAACACAAAAGGCCTCCCTTTAGATCAATATGTCCACCTCCTCCATCATCTTTGCCATCTATTGTTGGACCCTATCCATCAACCTTTCCATCCATCATGGGCCCATATGTTCCTAATGCATATCCTTACGTACCCTTTCAAGAACAACAAAGGCACATACCCTTGAATTCCTTCCAACACCTTCCACTTCAAAATCCTCTTTTTTCATAAAATCCCTCTATGGCCTATCCAAGCAATTGGGATACCAAAGAAGAAATGCATAAATCAAAGAATCCACAAAAAAATAAATATCATCATGTCTCACTAAAAATACATGCTAAAATAAAGAAAAATATGCTCCAAAATCAAAAGAAAAACACTTCCAAGAAAATGAAAGCTCCCAATTAAGAAAAAATGAAAAGGCTATAAAGAAAAATGAAAAGTGAAAACAATGTGGGTTCCAAAGAAAGCAAAAAAATCCATGCATTCAAATAAAAAATTAGAATTGGTATCCCAACTTGCTAATCCAAAAGACTCAATTATTCCACCATGATCCATTCCTCCATTATTCGTTCTCTAAATCCATTTTTAGTCCTTATATGCCCAAGTTTATTATCCCAACCCACTCTCAATCCTTCAAATTTCACCACCCTTCAAGGTGTGTGTCAATGTTGTTCTTGCCCACATTCCCTCACAATGACTCCATTCCATAATTCCATCCAACCTTCATCCCTCATTCCATAGCTTTAATCCAATCCTTTGCATGAATCGTTAACCCCTTTCTGCCTACCCCTATCCATTCCATTATCTTTACCAATTTTCCTACCAATGTCTTTAAGTGGGAACATGTTAACCATGGTCTATAAGAGGCATTTAGCCAATGGGGTACTATCTTCTACAAAGAGACACTTGAGTCCTCCATTCATATCCATACACCTTCATTAGCTTCCATTTCCATGGCCATTCATATCCATTCATATCCACTAGCTTTCACATCCATCCATGCACCCTTGCTTGTACACTTGGGGGCAAGACTTTTCCATTCGTACGATACATTATTGATTATCCTATTTTTACTTAGCCATCATATTCCTTCATTTATATTCCATGCTATCCACTTTATCCATCCACCTTCCTTTGATCTTGCATAAAGTATTGGGGAAAAATAGCAAGAACACAAATCTAATGCATGCTTTATACCATGTGTGTCTTCCATCCTCCATATCACTTATCGTCCATCTCATGTTTCCTTTCAAGTCCATTTATCTTCCATATCCATGTCATGTCATTATAACTTATCATACCTCTTACCATGGGGGCATATTATTACTTTGTCATGCCATCTTTGGAGTCCTCCATAGGTCCTCTATTTCTCCTTTGTATAAGAGAAAATATTTTGGGTTCCCTTGTCATTGGTTCCCTCCACCCATAGAATTCCATATCTTGATCCATCTATCTTCATCCTCCATATAGGGTGTATCCATACATGTCCTGTCATTAACCCATATCATTGATCCTTATCCATCCATATCTCATTTGGTTTTCAGCTTGACTAAGGGATAAGATCTTGTTTATCCTTATCATTTAAATTCTTATTTATCGTTGCGTTATCATTGTTATGAGCAAAAAATTTAAACAAACCATAAACACTTTAACATTCTAAAGCATTGGGCTTTACCGAGTCAGAACCCACTATGTTTTCCATCCTGCAACTATTTTGTGCATTGGTCCTTATCATATGCATTAGCATAATTTCCATTTTTCATTATCATGATCTTGCATATTTATCATTTACATATTGCATGCATGAAAACTTGTGCTTTATCTTAACTGTTGTCTCTTGTCTTCATCAATATCATTATCTTTTTATATCTTTTCTTTTCTTGTCACATTTCGAGGAAGCTTGAGGATATCTACACCTTGTTGTGTATGAAGGAGAGTAAGGAATGGGGCATGAGTCTTTCTTGTGTGTGTGTATCGAGTCAATTTTTCCTATGATGATTTCAAAAAGCATAACCAATAACAAAGGGGGATTCGTTCCACTCTATGATGAAACAAATGATCACTTCATATCCTTTCCATTCCATTCATTTCCATATCCAACCTTTCATATCCTTTCCTCCCATATTGAATACATTTCATAAGCCATTTATATGCTTTCCTTACATCACATCAATGCATTGCATTCCTATCTTCTTTGGATCCATCTAGGTCATTCATATTTCTAAATCTTGCATATATCATTCTCTATGTACAACTCAAAAACAATCACTTCATAGCCTTTCTATTCCATTTATTTTCATATCCAACCTTTCATATCCTTTCCTCCCATATTGAATACTCTCATAAGCCATTTATTTGCTTTTCTTGCATCTAATCAATGTGTCACATTCCTTTCTTCTTTGCATCCACCTAGGTCATTCATATTTCTAAATTATCTTGCATATCATTATCTATCTACAACTCAAACATGCCTTCATCTATCATAACAAGATTGACACCATACCATATGAAGATCAATATTAAGGAAATATCAAGGTTATGCAATCAAAGACTGAGGGAAATAACCATATCAAGAGTCTACAGATGTTCAATGTGAGTTTGTTTCATTTCATGCATGCATTATCTTCTAACTCTTAGACACAATTGAGGTTTACAATTGGTGTTTATAGATCTTAAGTGTTAACATATTCATATAGAAGTCTAAAATATATCTTTTCTTTCTTGAAAAGCGTTAAACAAAAGTGTTCTCAGTTGTTGTGACTGATAAATGTATGAGTTACAATGTTGTGTTCTACTTGTATACTTCAAAAAAACCACATACCTTATGTATGCTTCAAAAATTTTCAAACATGTCTATGTTGATGTTGTTTGTCATTGATGTCAAATGTAAATGGAGTTGGTAATACGAAAGGTGTTTGATTCCAACTACATACAAAGTGAGTTGCTTCATTGTGTTGTCATGGATTGGTTTCAAAGACAATATTCATTCATTTGGTGATCTACAACCAAAGTGGTTGTTGATATTTATGTCAAAGTCCTTGTTGTTCATTCATTACTTGTTCACATGGTGTTGTTGCAAAAGGTATTGATAGTTGTTGCAAAATTTTGACAGATTTGTTTCATGAAAAAGTCAGAGGTATTGAACAAGTACTCATTGCACATTCATCATTCATTTTATTCTTGATGGTTGATACATTTTGATGTTGTGAATCAAAGGTATTTAGTGGATAGGTTTTTGGCATAAAGACATGATTAGTGTTTGTTGATGAGATCTTCATGCTTCTACAAGGATCTAAACCAATGTCAAAAGCATAATATTCCGCATCAAAGGTATATGGTCAAAATCAAAGGTTATAGATCAATTACATGTTTTCAGAATCAAAGGTATGAGTTTGTTTGAAGTTGTTTTGGGTTCTTTCATTGCTTGCAAGTTTGTTCTTAAACCCTATATGAGGTTCATTCTGAAAATTTTATAATAGGTTTACTTTTTGTTATATTTGGTTGGTGACTTACTATAATTGGTGGAAAAGAACTCCTTTTAGTTGTGTCTTGAGGGTTTTAAACTCATCAGAAACATGCCCTACTCCTTGGATTAACTGGCTTAGCAAGTCAATAACTTATGTAATACCGCCCCTACTACTTACTCCAATAGTCTACCATGGCAATTGTAAATGAAACCTTTGATAACATTCAATTTTATATAATGCTTTGATGGATGTTCATGCCCCTTTTATTGTCATTGTCTTTGTCTTATGACTGCTCATCCCCATTTCATTTTCCCTAAGACTACCTATCATATAACAAACCTCTCTATATGCTTCATGACATTGTCCTCAAAACCATTGTTTTATGTCTATGTTGCAATATTCCTCTATCTCCTTCCTTCTTTATACTCTATCATTTCAGTCTTGAACATTGGCATACCTATCCATTCATACTATTGTATCATATCAGGCCTTTGCATTGCTTTCTATTTGGCTTTCAACACTGCCCATGACATGTTATCTTTGATAGTTAAATGATTATACTTGATCATGGTGGTAATCCTTTTGGAATGACTATCCCATGCTTACATCTAATTTGCTCCTTTTTTTTCCTTGAGAATGGTGAATGTCATGTTGATTTTGAGAGCCAACCATTATGATTTTGTTGTCTTTTAACTATTATTTGAAAACCTCACCTAATGCCTTCTCAAAATCTATCCTAGCTTCCTTTATAGGGACTGAAAACATCATTATTTGACTGCTACTGCTGTTATTCTAGAAAAAATACCTTTTCAACAGTCATAAAACAACATTATCATTGGTCTGACTTTCCATTTTCATACTTTGATATTGCATATTCATTTACTCTTTTCATCTCATTGACTATACACCTTTGATGATGAAGAGTGCTTCTAATGACTATCCTTAAGGTTGTTACTCCATCAAGCATTTCTTTTTGTTATGTTCACCTTTAGGATAATACTGTCCTTGAATTTATTGTCTAATAATCTTTTCTGCTTTTGACTACCATAATGAATTTCATTGATAGGACTACCCTAGGAAGCAAGGAATGTCCTTTTTTCATGGTTGTCATCATAAGGGACTATCATAGATTGTCAAAGGTTTCCTTTAATAACTTTTTCATTTTTGTCCTTATGATGACTATTGATTACATACCACTGTCATAGGTCCGCTCTACCTTCTACTTCACCATAGATCTTGATTGCTTCATGAATTTATCATTGTCCACAATTGATTTATGCCCCTTCTCATAGAATAGATTGTTGTTATAACCATCTCTCTATAACCTATTGAAGCAATCACTGGTTTTCAATTTGCGTATCTTCATATGCTTGTCCAAAAGTCTCAATCTCAATAATATAGGCTTCTCCTTATTCACTTTTAACCTTCAAAGCTTTGATAGCTACACATTATCATGATGACTATATGCTTGAGTGTAATTAAATTGCCTTTTAATGGGTACCTGATTGAGTTCATGTGATTGGATTTTTGGTCTATCATTAATAGGTTTACTATGTTTAATATTTTACTATTATGTTTTGATAGATTTTTTGCAAGCATGTGTAGCTTGTTCAAACACACCTATTTTAGGCTTTTAGCCATAGCAAAAAGGCACTCAATTGTTTGATTATTTATGCTTTGGTAGAAATGTATGAAAAATGTGGTAGCATAGACAAGGCAGTGAACTATTTCATAAAATGCCTCAAATAAATGTGGTCTCATGTTGATGGAATGCCATGAAAATCTTTATAGTAGCAACGTAGCAATATGGATTGTCATGGAATTCCATCACCACATGACCACATTTCTTTTAGGCATTTTATCAAATAGTTCACTACCTTGTCTATGTTGTTGCTTACTATTATGCTTTGATAGATTTTTTGCAAGCATGCATAGCTTGTTCAAAAGAACCCATTTTAGGATTTTAGCCATAGCAGCAAGGTAGTGAACTATTTGATAGAATTCTTTGGTAGACATGTATGAAAAATGTGGTAGCATAGTGAAATTTTTGATAAAATTCCTGAAAGAAATGTGGTCTTGTGGTGATGGAATGCCATGACAATCCATATTGCAATAGCTGCAATATAGATTTTCATGGCATTCCATCACCATGAGACCATATTTCTTTTAGGAATTTTATCAAACAATTCACTATGCTACCACATTTTTCATACATGTCTACCAAAGCATTCTATCAAACAGTTCATTGCCTTGTTGCTATGGCTAAAAGCCTAAAACAGGTTCTTTTGAACAAGCTACGCATTCTTGTAAAAATCTATCAAAGCATAATAGTAAATATGGATTATCATGGCCTCAACCACCATGGGTAAATAGTAAATATGGATTGTTGAAAAAATCTATTAAAGAATAATTCTAAATATGTATTTTTATTGCATTCCAACACCATGGTCTTGGAATTCCATGACAAGCCATAGACAAGCAATATAAATAGTTCATTGCCTAGTCTATGGCTTTTCATGGCATTTCAATCACCATGGTGTTGCAATGCCATGACAATCCAGATTTACTATTATGCTTTGATAGTAAACACACAATATTTTCCAAAAACCATATTAATGGATAGTGTGATTGCAAGTTGGAAAACATAGAGTGAGGTGAGTATATGTCTGCCAAAACACAGTGGTAACCCATAGATAAGCAATCATACATAGAAATAATTCATTTCCTTGTCTATGGCTTGCCATGGCATTCCAATCACCATGGTGTTGCAATGCCATGACAATCCATATTTACTATTATGCTTTGATAGTAAACACCCAATGTTTTCCAACAAGCATATACATGCATAGTATGATTACAAGTTGGAAAACACACTGTGAGGTGAGTATATGTCCGCCAAAACACAATGGAAACCCATATATAATCAATCATACATAGAAACAATTCATTGCCTTGTCTATGGATTGTCATGGCATTTCAACTCACATTCAGTTGGAAAGCCATGACAATCCAGATTTACTATTATGCTTTGATAGTAAACACACAATGTTTTCCAAAAACCATATTAATGGATAGTGCGATTGGAAGTTGGAAAACATAGTGTGAGGTGAGTATATGTCTGCCAAAACATAATGGCATGTCGTAGATAAGAAATCACATATAGAAACAGTTATGCACCATAGAAAATTGGGCCCTCTTGAGAAAAGAGACAATTTCACGCCTAATTAGACCCACTTTTGAGTCCCCTTGCATCATTTATCCTTCAAAATGACACTTATAGGCCCCTAAGACCCATTATTTTTTATCTAGAGGCCCGTTTTACTTGAAAAGTCACTTAAATCCTGACAAACAACATTCAATTCTTCCATATCCTAAAACCCACCTTCAAAAATCAATAGTGGGACCCATTCTACACCTTGGGAGAATGAGCCCCCTCTTGTGGGACCCATTCACCAAGGGTGGTGAATGAGTCCCTTTTGAGGGAAAATCTAATTTTGAGCGAGAATTTAATCAATTCAACTTAATTTTTTGGTGAATGTCGGCCTCTTAGGTCTAAATAATGGGAAAATTAGGTGTTGTTGCTTATAAATACTCATTTTAAATCATTTTACACATTTTTTAATCATTTCACAAAAGCCATTTCTAAAGTCAAGTCTTCTACAACAACTTTAATTAGCAAAGTTGAAGTTTTAGGGCAACAAACTAGGGTTTTTGTAGGTCTTGAAGCTCACTTTTTGATCAAGATTCAATATTGCAAAGAGTTGAAGATGGATTCCTATGGTGAATCATGGAGAAATCTAGGTTGAGGAGATGCAACTAGCCATCAAATCACACCTAAAGACTTAGTTTCAAAGTGATTCCATCTTCTACTTTCACTCTATCTTCAAATTAAGGTTTGCATTTCTTCTACATTTCATTTGCATGTCATTTTATCTCTATTTTTTGATGTGTTGTAAGATTTATAGGGTTGAGATCTTGCATCACTCAAATCAAATTTTCATTTCTTATTCTAGCACAAAAGAATAGGGTTTTGAACATATTTCAGATTTTCCTAGTCTTTAACACATCTAAGACTAGGGTTTCATGCAAAATTTTCTCTATTTAAGGTTTAATTACCCAACTAGGGGTTTTACCAACGAAAACCACCCTTTAGACAAATAATTTTAAGTTGTTTTGTAGGTTTTTTGAGATCCCAATCCAGGTTTCCGTCAAAAAGTGTTGTACAAGTGTCAAGGTGCAGAACATAAACTTGTAATCACAAAAAGTTGAAAGTGGATTGATTTTCCATGCATGGCGAATGAGTCCCTCTCGAGGTGCTATTTTTAGTTAGATGAAGATCCAAACACCCAATTAGCAGAAAACAACTTTTGTGCAGAAAAACCCTTAACCTGGGACTGATTCACCCAAGGTGGCAAATGAGTCCCAATCAGTTCAAAATTAGGTTTTTTCAGATTTCCAAATTGCTTTCCAGAATTCTTTAGCTTCTCAGGTGCACACATTCTGAGATTTAGCTTCTTGTTAGTTTAGTTTACATTTTCATTCATCATTTCAAGATTTTTGCAAACATCATTGTGTTTTCAAACATTGCATAATTCTTAGATCTTGCATTCATAATAAGTCAAATAGATCATTTAATTACACTTAGATCATTCCATTTTTTCTAAATAACATCATACTTTGCATAATTTGAGTGACCCTAGCTAGACTTTTGAGTGGGGTTTATCTCTCTCCTTTTAGGTGAGACATCCTAATAGCCCAAGAGTTGCCTATAAGCCCTACCCAAAAATCTATTGTTCAAGTTCATTTCCTTATCAATGGATTTTCATGTCATTCCAATCACCGTGGTGTTGGAATGCCATGACAATCCAAATCTACTATTATGCTTTGATAGTAAACACAATATTTTCCAACAACCATATACATGCATTCTATGATTGCAAGTTGGAAAACACAGTGTGAGGTGAGTATATGTCTACTATAACACAATGGCAAGCCATAGATAAGAAATCATACTTACAAACAATTCATTTCCTTGTCTATGGCTTGTCATGGCATTCCAATCACCATGAAACCACATTTCTTTGAGGCATTTTTCAAACTGTTCACTTCCTTGTCTATGTTGTTGCTTACTATTATGCTTATAGACAAGGAAATGAACTGTTTGAAAAAATTCCTCAAACAAATGTGGTCTCTTGGAATGTTGACAAACAAATGCAATTAGCAGCTGCAATTATCACTCTAGTATGAATGAATTAATATATTTGAGAATACTATTTCATTGCATAGGTGGAGTTCCCTATAGTTGTGGGTATAGTTTCAAAATATATTGTTGATACATCTATTGAAGATGACAATATATATCTTTGATCCAAATTACATTGCTTGTTAAATAAGGTGATTCCCATTTTCTAACAAAATTTGGTTGGGGGGTCTCCATCTACAAATATCACTCTAATTATCATCATATATATGCAATTATCACTCTAACTATATGCAATTATTTTGGAAAAAATAGTGGGAGATGATTATTTCTGCCAAAACATAGTGGCAAGCCATATATAAGCAATCATACATAGAAAAAGTTCATTTCCTTGTCTATGGCTTGGCTTGGCATTCCATTGACCATGAGACCACATTTCTTTCAACCATTTTTTCAAATAGTTCATTGCCTTGTCTCTGTTGTTGCTTACTATTATGCTTTCATAGACAAGGCAGTGAATTGTTTCAAAAAACACCTCAAAAAAATGTGGTCTCATGGAATGCCATGACAAAAAAAATACAATTGGTAGTTGCAAATATCACTCTAGAATGAAAAAATTAATATATTTGGGAATAATACTTGGTTGCATAGGTGGAGTTCCCTATAGTTGTGGGTATAGTTATTACCTATGCAATGTGAAGTAACTGCATAACTACTTTTAGGTTGACTATATAAACAAACTATATTATAATTTAAATTTTGTCATCTATCTATCAACATCTACTTATTAGTCAAATGCAAAGTGAAGTAATGCTTTCATTTTGAAAGATGTGCAATGCAATGAAATGGAAAACACTGGGTGTTTATAAAACTACAACCCACATCACAACATACCCAAAACCTCGTGGTTTTTAAGCTTGTATATGTACGTATGTATTACAAATAGCAAGAACACCGATTTCTTGCCATTATCGCCAACAATGAGTAAACTTGTTGAAAGTGGTGAAACACACAGTGTTAATGGTTCTTGGAAAACAATGGGTGTTTATAAAATGATTCCTTGCATTACATTCCTGAGGTCTAAATAACAAAATATTTTATTTAGATATTCATATTCCTTTGTAAAATTCTAAGATACAAAACATCGGGTTTTACGAAACCTACAACCCACTTGAAGTTTGAAAACAATTTACAAACAAAAACCCTCATAATATTTTAAAAACCTTTACAAATAACAACCCAAATGATTAGAAACCCCTCAACTCACTTCAGATGTTTTTTTAGTCTCTCCCTACTCTCCAAACTTTCACTTGCAACTCCACTCTCCAACCTTTCAACCTTCAGAATGAAAGAGCAGAAAACACAGAGTGTTAAAGGTTGATTGAAAAAAATGGGTGTTTATAAATGGTCCCCATTTCATTACATTCCTATAGTTTTAATAAAAAAATCTTTTGAAGACATTCATACTATTTTCTAAGATTGCAGCTTCTCAAAACATTGAGAAACCTGCAACCCACAACAACAACACACCTTTGTACATACAAAAATGTGTGAAACCATACATAAAAACCTATAAAATGCAACCTATCTACATACAATCAGTTAGAAACCCCTCACCTCAAGTCGATTGGTTTTATCCCCCACCTACAATGTGCCCTTGCTCTCCAACATTTTGATTTCAACTTGCAGAATGAGAAAACCTAGAACATAGCATGCTTTCCAAGTGTTTTCCAAGAACAGTACTCATTACAATTTAAAATGCATGTCTTAATCACATCACTGCCCTTTCCCACCCACGCATAACAGATAGCTTCTCGCACAAGGAAAAAAAATGTTGTTGTAATTCAACAAAGAGACACCTCCTCGCTTGTTGTGACGTTTCCTTCCGTCTACCAGTTCCATCACTTCTATCATCCGTCTGGCGGGCCCCGCACTACACCATCTCTTCATGTTATGTATGTTTCCATGTATGTTGTTATGTATGTTTTCATGTGATTTTGTATGTACATAGGTGTGTTTTGTCTAGGAGTTAGCTGTCTCCAATAAATTATGAGACTATTAGTATAAAAAAATGTTATAAATGAGTTTTATTGGAATAAAATTGATAAATATTCACATGATTTTATTGAAAAGTACAATACATGCGGAAAAGTATGGTAATCTAAAACATGCATTTAACCAAAAACTTCATCCCTATACATCACCATGACCATTTTCTACATGGGGGTTGAATTTGGTGGGTAATATTATCATAATCGCTAGTGGATATTATTACCACAACCTCTTAAGAATGACATATACTTGTGTGAAAAATTATTTAATGAAATGGGATGTAAAAGTAATACTATTGAAAATCACCACAACTATTGATATTTATAATTTAATAATGGATAGTATCATTTTTAGATTTAGTTTCCCATCTATCATTGTGATAAATAATGCCATATCATTTAAAAATTAAGAGATACATTTTTAGATTGGTTTCATACACAAATACAAATTTTCAATGATATATTATCCACAAGGTAATTAACAAATTAACACTAGTAATAAATAATTAAATAAATATTAAGAAAGCTGATCCATAAAAGTGGTACTAATTAGTGTACATAGCTTGATCCTATAATAGAGGTATTTGATGCAGGAGCATTAGGGGAATGAGTAATCCACATCAACCAAAGACATTGGAATCACTACTACATCAAGGGGGTATTTAAGACAGTTTTTAAGACAATATTTGAGTATATTGTCTTAAATTGAGACAGAAAAAAAAGTTGTTTATTGTCTCAAGTATTGTCTTTAAGGGGTGTCTCTATAAAGACAATATAAAATTGTCTCTATAAAGACAATATGACATAGAAGTATTTTTGTCTCTTTAAAGACAATATGAAATTGTCTCTATAAAGACAATATGACATAGAAGTATTTTTGTCTCTTTAAAGACAATATGAAGACAATATGACATAGAAGTATTTTTGTCTCTTTAGAGACAATTTCACGTTTGTCTCTTTAGAGACAATTTCACTTTTGTCTCTTTAAAGACAATAGTTGGGATTAAAGACATTGTCTCTACAGAGACAATATGTAAAAATTGTTTCTTTAGAGACAATATGTAAAAATGTATTAAAAAAATAAACAATTCAATGTTTTCAAATTCTCGTCGTCCTCCTATTTGTTGGAGTTTTTATTTTTTATTTTTCAAATGCGATGGAAAATTATAATAGAAATTATCAATGATTTTGAAGTTGGAACAATGAACAGTTGTCGAATACACAAAGCATAATGTTCATAAAAAACAAAGAAAATAATGCATCCTAATCCAAATTCATAAAGTAAATGCCAATAAGTATTTTTTTATTTATAGTTTATAAACTTGTTCATACAATCATAAGCAACACGTACGTCATAACATGACATACACAAACGATTCATTTCTAGGAAAGAGAAAATGTTAATATTTTCCTAAAAGCCATTGGAATATACCCAACTACCAGCATAACTCTTTCGAGCATGGCAAGGTAGCTTGACAAAGAGTTGACTCAATTGTCTGGACTGGACAATTTTGCTTCAGAACGGGAACTTTCTTCTTGCATGCTTATGTATGGTCCTCTCAAAGGCTGATAACTTTTCATTGTAACAATCCACTAAATCATGTACTTTGTTATTGATGAACGACAAGATTTCCAAATCGTCTTTGAGCATAACACAACCTTTCAAGATTTTGATATGATTTTGGAGAGAGTTGAATTCTTCCTTTAAGATAATCAATACGGTGAAAGCAAAATTTTCCTGCAAGCAAACAATATTAGATTTAACAAGTAAATCCATTTGCATTATTCATTTAAAGAACCACAAATCCACAAGTCTCTACACATTAACTGAAAATAATAAATCTGCAAATCAAACCCCAAAAAAAATCCAATTATAAGCAACCACTACACTAGTCATTTGATAGCCCAAAAGTGAAAATATGTGATCCCAAAAAACTTTCACAAATATTTTCTTTCATATAACTTACTGCTCAAGCTGGGCTGCAAACTGTGCAATTTTAAGTTGGCACTGGTTAGCCGTACTAGTAACTTCTTCACCTTGATAGAGCCCTGCAACTCGCTCAAACTATTCCAAAGCCAGTTCCAAAGTTTCTTCAGCTTCATATATTTCACCGAATTCCTGTAGAAAACAATATTTTGAAGTACATTGGAAATCTAAATTATGGAAATTGACTTCTAAATTTCCAAATCAAAATCTGGTTGATGACCTCCAATATCCCAATTGAAGTATAAAACTCTAGAAACCAATAGATCTGATAGATACATGAAATTCTAACTTTATAAATTATAAACAATAAAATTCTGCTTAGACACAACCAACACACAGAACAACCAAAACTCTCAGGTAAGCCAATTTCAATTATGATGCTAAGGTAAATCAATCACAGAAAAAAAACTAAATGGACAAGGAAAATCTCTATGAAATTTAGTGTAATGAAGAATAGTTTAGAAGCTGTGATAGTTTTAGCATAACAAGGAGTACAATACAAGAAACAGCTGTGAGAAGAAGTACCAAGAACTGGAAGTTACAGCCATCTCCCACTTTAAGAAAAAGACACAAAATAATGGACTGGAAAGAGAGGACAGCCATAGTAGTGCCAAAACTAGTGTTGACCTTAGAAACTACTATCTTTGGGTCACCATTCAAATTCAAGGAGGACTGTTTGGTCTTTGCTCTATCTATGACCCCAATCACCTCTTAATATGACCTAAGTTTGGAAATGGATGAGGTATAACTCACCATTATAGATTGGGTTCTCAAGGGAAACTTTAACATGGTTGAATACTCTTTTGACATACGTTGGAGTAACAACTCACACTTGTCTTGAGTTAAATTTGATGCTTCTAGATCTTAGCCCATAATTCTTTGGGTGTTTTTGACTCATTCACTAGATTTGTATAAATAGTTAAAATCACCATTGGTCCACTTGGAGTAATTGTAAAGATAGATTCTTCAGAAAATGAGTAGATTAGACTACATTAATCTCTAATGGTTCAAACAAGTTCAAACTTAAGCACCCTTACCTAGATTAGAGTTCAAATGCTGGAATTGATTCCAGATAAAATTTGCATGCTAATAACACATTCTTCTTGCTCTTCAACTTGAAAGCAAATGTAAGACAACCTTTAGATAATTTATACTATAATTATTAACAATCAACAGATTAACATTCTAACATTAAAAAATGCCAGCATATTGTACTACCTCAGGATGCACAATTCCAAATGCCCCAATGCTCTTCCCTTTAAACATAATATTTGCTTGTCTACTAAGGAAAAACTCTGGCTCCTGCAATCAGAAAACATCAGAGCAATGTTATTTATAAATTTCAGTAAAGTGTTTATGCTAGATATGACTACTAGAATATTCAAAGAAAGTTCATTATCCTTTTTCCCCTATACTAATTAAACAAAACCATTTGAATCTTACATGAGATGGCCTTATATAATAGCCTGAGTTATCTCCAACTGAAACAAATGGTACACCGACAACTTCCATAATTTTGTCCACCAGACCATGAATTACCTGCAGGAATCAACAAGTAAAACATGCAATGAGAAAATGCAGGGTATCTCAGACTTAATACTAAGAACTCCTTTTGTCCCCAATGCCTGAAAGCATAAAGGCCTTTCTATAGGATGAAATGATCAAATTTCAATTTTATAGTGTAACAAATTTATTTCCAGTCAAGAGGAGTTCCATTCATTCAATTGTTTAAAACAATGAAACAGAAAAGTATCTATCATATTAGACATAAAAATATATTTAATGCTCTTCAAGGAAACAAATCCTATGACAGATATATATAGATAGCAGAAATAAATGACTGAAAAGACAAAATAGGAAAGCGGGAAAACAATTCAATATTTGAAGTATTTCAACATGAATTATAAGAAACACCCCTTAATTGATAAACTTACATATGAGACCTCTCGTTGGTAGTCAAAGTCAGACCTCAAACCTCACCATAGGTCATTCACCCCCAGAGCATGAACTTGAGATGAGGGGGGCCGGCCAGTGACATCATCCTCGCTCTTGCCTTGGGTCTTCACAAGCCCATGTCCAAGAGTTGAGGTGCAAAGTTGGAGTTCCTAACTTTAAAGGACTGGTAAAAGCAGCCAAATGAAGAAACAGATATATCTCTTCAACCAAGGTGTTAGCTTATATTTTAGTTCTCAAGGATGAATGGGAGTGAAAAAATTAATTCTGCAATGAAGTAGTATGACGAGGAATTATCATGAAAAGATTGATTAGCTTCAAGAAACCTCTTAGCAGTTCATCTACAAGTGACTCTTCAGGCTAGCAATCACCAGGCCTACCAATAATAATATTGATTCTGGTAAAGTTAGTAATATTGTTTCCATATAGAGATATAGAGATATTGTTCAAAAGTGATAAATAATTGTCTCAATGACACTTTTATATTACATCCACTCACAAAAGTGATAAATAATTGTCCTATTTTTATTGAAAAAAATTAACTTCGAATGTTGAAACCTTTGATATTGAAGAACAGTTGTTTTCTGAGGTGTAATTTGCAGAATTTAAATCCATACGGTTGCAGGTATTTAAAAGTATGAAATTCTCATATAGGAATTGAAAGTCGTTATAATGGGGAAGAAGATTGGAATGAGGTTCAGGAGAAGACCTGATAATCCTACACAGGGGAAGATGATCATTGGCATCTGTGTACCAATTAAGTGGCACCTTTTCCTTGAATGATACAATAATTATTTGTTTACATTTGCTATGATTTGGTATTTCCCTACATTTAAATCACCATCACATGCCAATTTTCGCTATCTCGTGGACACTAGTATAATTTCTTAGACTCTTACTGAATAACTGAAGTACAATTGCAGGCTTACAAATTGTACTTACCTTTGCTGGCTGTGCATCTGGATCAGGCACTGGAAGATGATAGAATTTCTTATCCCCACAAACAAAAGCAGGGTGTATAGTTCTCAAGGAATTAAAATTAGAAGAACCAGTAAGAAGAGGACTGTTTGAAGTTTGCATTAGCTCATCTTGCAGCTCATTAATGCGTTTCAGGAGCTCCTTCAAATACTCAACAGCATCCCCCAAAATTGACGCCCTGTCCATCTGCTAAACAAGTAAAGCAGTTCTATTTACTACATAGAAAAACTCTCAAATATAAGATAAAACTGCAAATTTCTGTCAAAATTATCAAAGCCAAATTATAAAGTATGTGATCCATCAGCTAAAATCAAACCCTTCTTTGCTATGCCTTGAAAAATTATGAATTAAAGCCGTTACGTATTATCTAATACACTCATCTAAATTATCAGAACATAGAATTCTAATAGGTTATCCCAGCAATCTAAAAATTAATTTATACCACTCCAAACAGTCAAAGCTCTAGAAGGAAAATATTCATTATTCTGTTAATGAAAGACTCTCAAGACGTTTTTGGAACCACTTCTATATTTTTGGGGGCTTGGGAAAGCCAAGATACCTGAGGGGCTGTTGAAATCAATCTGGTGATTAGAATCTTACTTCAGAACCCAATTCCAAACTATAAGAAAAAAATTACTCTAACCATCAACAGTTTTGATTCTTGAAGACCCAAATCAGAACTGTATTATGTACAGAAACATACAATTCTGCTGTTCTGGTTAATATGAATTTATAGTCAAATTTACCTAAAAGGGCATCTCTCCATAGACCTACATCTTAGAGTAAAGCTCATTTGACTAATGAAACTACTGTGTGTTTTCCTTAAATGCACCAACAGGGAAGTAAGTCTCCAAGACAATCAGAATTATCTTTGAAAAGATGGCATCCAGAATATTGAACTGCAAATCTGATAAGCTGTCTAGAAACTCATCCAGCAAAGACAAAATTTGGCCAAATAAGGAAAATCGAATTTCATTGGCCTTAACACTAGCAATTGTTGCTTACAAATTCCTTAAATGTACCTGTGTAATTGGGGAAAAGGGCAAAATGAGAGATAAGAATACAGACACCTTGGAGATGTTGGGCACAACTGATCGGAGCATAGACAGACGATCATTCAGTCTTTTTCTTCTCCTCCTCTCTGCCATGAGATTCTTAGCCGGCAAACAGTTCCCATTCTTTTTCCCTTTGCTGTTCTGCCCAGGTCCACCAGCACTAACTTTACCAGAATCAATATTATTAGCTTCCCCTTCCTTACTTATATTGAATATAGATGTGAGAGTAGTATACCTGTGAGATAGTTAAAGCCAAGATTCAAATATTCTAAAGACTTGAGCTGTCCCATGGGGTCTGGAATTGCCTCTGTCAAAGATAATGAAATATAATTAAAAATAATTAGTAAGAGAAGGGATGGAACTAGTTAGCACGTTGTCTTCAAAGTTAAGACATGAGAATAGTGCACCTGTGAAATGGTTATCGTAAAGGGACAAAATAAGTAGAGATTTGCAGTTTCCTAATTCAAGTGGTATAGATCCACTTAAATTGTTTCCACTCGAATACAAAAATTTCAAGGACTTGAGCTTCCCAATGGTCTTTGGAATAGTTCCTGTCAAATTCAATAAAATATAATTCAGAACAATTACTAAGATGAGGGGGGATTGAAACAAATAGCATATTCCCTTCAAAGTTTAGAGATGAGAGTAGCGCACCTGTAAGATGGTTAGAGTAAATGAGCAAATGAACGAGAGACGTGCAATTTCCTAGTTCAGGTGGTATAGTTCCATTCAGATTGTTTTCATACAAATTCAATCTTTCCAAAGATTTGAGCTGTCCTATGGACTTTGGTATTGCCCCTGGGAAATTCAATGAAGTCTAATTTAAAACAAACTTGCTCTTTGGAGTCCCTACCTTGAGCAGGTCTATTTTCTTGTTTGTTTGTAGGGAAAACAGTGACATTTGGAAAAAGTGGACATAGAGTGCATAGGTCTATTTTTCGAGTAATAGTGGGAATTTTGTGGACAAGAAGAAACCTTCATGGATGTCAATATGCATCATGACCCAATGATGCAATTCATATTTGGAGTGATTTTAAGCACATACATTGAAAGAAACACAACCATCTAACACAACTATATATATTTCTTAAGGAATTGGTTCTTAGGAAGAGTATTTGTTAGCTATTATTGATATTATTTATGAATTTGTATAACTCTTACATTATATACCCTTCTTGTATAGTGGGTCCTTTGCCTATCTGAGAGTTGAATTGGGAGACTTTGTAGAATATGTATAACTCTTACATTAGAATATGTTGTTAGTCTCTAACCCCTGCAAGGAGAGTGTCCTTTTCCTTCTGCAATCCCTCAAAATCAGATTTTAAAGTATCATAACTGACTTTAAGAAAATTGTAATCTCTTTCAAGCTGCTTGTTTTTCCAATGAACTCTTTGGTTCTGAAACCACACAGCCACCTGGTGAGGTTGAAGTCCAAGCTCTTGAGCCAACTATATTTTCTTCTCCAGCTTTAGCTTGGTTTCCATTTCAAAACTCTTATTAAAAGATCTCTCTTGATCTAGTGTGAGTCTTCTCTTTTTAGACTGTGGTTGATAATTCATAAATTCATCCACTAGATCCTCATCCATCTGCTCTTCAGGATTTCCTGTGAACAAATTATAGAGGGGCAAGTTAAATAGGGGATGAAACACACTTCCTTCTAACCTGCCTGCATAAATGGTTCAGGCTATGCATAAAATCTTAAGCCAAGATGGTCAAACGAAACTTTTGGAGAAATTTGTTTTTGAAAATCTTAAAGAAACACACACTTTGATCTCTTGTAAACTAAATACCCGACTGCAATATTAGATGCGACTCCATAGAAACTAATCAGTTAGCATTATCGTTATTGAAAAAGAAAGCACCGCAGTTGTTAAAAATTCACAAAAAAGAAAATACTTAAGTCTTTAAAATTCACAAAATGTTAGGATATACCTGAATTTTCCAAAGGTGATAATGACTATGGTCATTTATATTCATCCCCAAATTGGTTAGGAACTTACAAATACCAGTATGAGCACAATGAACTCAATTCATAATCAAAATCATATGCAATACCCACTATCAGGAAGCTACACGGCTCAAATCCACAACTTATTATTGTTTGGCTATGCTCATTATCTTGCCATCCAAGCTAAAATCCATAACTATGACCGTTTACAGTCACACATAACTAATTCCACAACAAGTGCTCTGTAGTCAGTCTCAAATGTTTATCTCCACAACAAGTGCTCTGTAGTCAGTCTCAAATGTTTATCTCCACAACTAAGGCCAACAACTCAAAGGAATATACACAACCTCAAAACACTGTCATGCATATCACTTGCCATCCTCAATCAAATCCATAGTAGTAGCTCTAAACGATTGTCATATACTTTATTCACCACTCAAGTTGGTGGTTTCATCTTAGTCTCACAACTAAATTGCTACAAGATTTAATGTGCAATTAGATTAGTTTATATGGACTGAAACTTACTTTATTCCATCTGGTATCAAGCATCTCATTCAAAACAAGGGAACTTTGTGCATACACTAGCGGAGAGCACCAATAACCCCATATCAACCAATTGGGAATGCTATCTGTGAAGAAAATAAAGTGTTGAAGGAGGTGAGATACACATTTTCACCAAATAAAACTCATGATGAAGAACAGAAAAAGTCAATGATTCTATAGTATTGTAGGCTTTGATTAGCGATTTAATACAAACATTTTTCAATTTAGAACTCTTTCAATTCTTACAGTGAATTAAGACTGAGATCTCAGAGATTGTTACAGCTAGTAAAGCAAAATTTACAATATCTTGGAGAAACAACCCTATACAAGATTTCTTATGTCCATCTTTGGGAAACAAATCCAAAAAACCTCAATTGAGGTTGCCATAGAAGGTGTTGAATATCAGTTGGTTGTATTTCTATGCAGGATCTTCCAGATATGTACTTGACAATGGATATCTGCACAGACGCTAGCCTTGGATTTCCATTCTTTATGCATGCCACAGACTAATCAAGAAGAGACCTCAAGTATTTACAACAAGGCCTGTGATTTCAAACATCATAAAAAATATCAACCACTTGAAACTGAAATTTCTTATCAAATTTGCTCTCAAAATTCACAAAAAATTGAAGCAACAATTCTTTTGGGATAAAGAAACATCTAGGTCTTCTAAGATGATGAAGAAAAACAACAATTTCTAATATTATGGGTTTAACGTATTAACTCAGAGTGTACCCCCTACACTTCGAGAATCACGTATGGAAATAAAAGCTAGAACATATTTTTGTTTGTACACCACATTAACTTGCAGCCTCAAAATTTTGGCATTTCAGCTACTTCTACAGCTATAAGAACCAAATCACTATAATGTGCAGAAAATCGATTTAATAAGTATAAGCTATGTTGGAGAATATGTCCAAAGCCAAGCTTGAACTTTGTCATCTTAATAAGTATGATCTACGTTGGAGAATTTCTCTGTGATCAAGCTCAAACTTGGACATTTTAATAGACATGACCTAACATGTATGACCTCTTCTAGGGTATTGTTGCATAAATGATTTGGGTCAGCGGGGAATTCTGGTTCTCAAGGGTCTGTTTAATTTGGGGGAGAAGTCACAAAGCTAATTTTCATGAAAATATCAACTCACATTTGGGAAGTGGTTAATTTTTAGACGAACATTTAGCTTTGCCCATGCAATCTAAACTTAGGGTTTCTACTGAAAATTGGAAATGCAGATCCAGGTGTTTTGTTTCCTTCCTTGTATAATAAGGAATTTTCCTTATAATTCTGATGCTCAAGTGATGCAAGTAAGATGAGTTAAACGAAAGGGCCAGGGAGCCCCCAAAATGCATGCATGACAGCAAGGAGTACAAACATAATTATCTTTTATAACAGATTCAGTAGTGATATTTTTAGAAGATTTGAGTGCTTGATCAAGGAGCATGCTTTCTGCTTATGTATAAGCTCTATATTCTTTATATCCTGTAAATAGCAGGATGCTAAAGCAGTATGTAAAATAATGTCAGATTTACAAAAGAGAGCAGGACTATCATCAGTAGAATTCAGAAAACAAGGCAGAATTTAATAATAATAGCATTTTCTATAAGCGATTTTAGAGGAAATTCAGCAAAATTGAGCAATTTAGAAGTCATGATCTGTAAAAAACAACATTAGTCTCATTGTGCAGAATTTCTATTGTTGGTCGTTGCAATGTAGCCTGCAACATGAGAGAAAGTTAAAAGCTAGCGACTAATTTCAAATCACTAGGATGTCAATAAGCTCTTTCAAGAAAAAGTAAATCATCATATAAGTATCCATAAGTTCAGATAGCTATAAATGCAATAACAGGTACTGCAGTGAATTTACCTCATCTTTGATGTTAGCGTGTGGAATAAAGATGAGAAAGACTGCACTGTGCAACCAACTGGAGGATGAAGCCTACTCTTGGACATGGCTATCGAGCCTTATGGCATTGTCCTGGTAATGGCAAGAATCAAATAATAGTTTCCATTACCCATTGAGGCATACCCCTGAACATGCAAATAATGATTATAATTATTGCTACACAGAAAGCACATTAAAAACTATTCATTGAGGCACACCCCTGAACATGCAAATAATGATTATGATTTTTGGTAGACAGAAAGTACATATTGATATTGTAAGGATGTCAAATGCAAATGAATGCTGGTACAATTTAGTAAGTCAGGGTGGCAGGGTTGAGATCTAGTTTGGTGAAGACTACGGTCTGATGCTTAGTAAGTTAAAATTGCAAAGAGGCACTTCTTCCATCAAAAGTGCATCATAGGTGTTAAAAGACTACAAACTCACTAATCATTATAATCTGTTCAAACCTAAATCTTTCATAGAAACTACACAATTTTAAGCTTTCCATATGCATCAAGGTGTCTCACATATTGATTTCAAACTGACCTGGGTGCAATTTATCAGAAAATCTTCTCCACAACACACATTTTATGAATAATTCTATGTAAGAAGATGTTATAGTTGTAGTTGAGATTATCTTCTAAACATTTTCCATTTATTGACATGATGTTTCTACATTGTACCCTTGAGCTAACGAGCTTAAAGATTATACTTGTTGAGTCAAAGACCAAAACTCTAGGATCATCCTTTTCACAAAGATACCTTGTAGTTTGAAAACTGCAATAAATAAAATATATGCAAGATCATCAGTGGTGCATCCTATGAGATGTGCAAGAGTATTCAAAGTTTTAAAATGCTTACCATTAAAACAATTAGGAGAAAGGGCATAACATGAGCTTGAATAGATAAGAAATACAGATTACTCATAGTAGTTCAATTATGTTGTTTTAAAACTAAAAATAGAAAGAGGCAACCTAGACCACTTCATGCCACTTTATAGAATCTGGTTCTCCTTGCAATGTTCCTGAAATATTTTTGGTCCTCGTTGCATGTTCCTCCCTTTTAAGTGTTATTTTGTGAACATGTTTGACCAATAGCATGCTACAACAACACACATAGAGAAATCAGGATTGTGTGGCGCTAAAAAGGCATAATGCACAACTGAAAATATTGTATCAACCTCTCAAAATCATACCCCATTTTTTTCAGAAGGTTGTAGAGTCCAATGGTTTAGAACGAATACATGTTTTAAAGGAGACCCATTGTTAATATTGGCTTTAATCTATTCATCATTCTCCTTGGATGACTGCCACTTTTATAGCTTTTCATGAACTGCATTGAATTGATTTTTTACTCCATTGTCACTGATCTAAAAAAAATTATTCAAGTTACACAATATTACCTTGATAAAAATAAAATACTGGGAACACGTATAGCAGACTTATGCAAACAAATTTAAGATTTTAACAGCAATCATGAAATAAAGTGCTTTTGAATTGCTAATGTAGCAATAGTCTTTTCTTAAAGAAAATTTATCCTATTTGCACGAAAATGATCATGAGAAACTACTCGTGAAAAATGATCTCGAGAAACTACTGCCTACCTGTCCTAAGCAACTTGTCCAATATTTGTCCATCGATTGCCAAGTTTTTGGTAAGCCTTGACAAGAACAATATTATGAGGCACGAACTTGTAGAATCAGGAAAAAAAATTATTTGTTAACTTTCCTAGCATTAGTTGGCATTAGTTTTCCACAGTCCGTGTAGTATTCAAAAGATTGCTTTTGGAATCAACTGTGTTTTTCTGATTGAGATTTCCTAGCATTTTTAAGTTGGCTGAAAACAAAATTTCAGGCCCGGTGATTGGACCCAAAGGTTAAGAAAATTGGATAGCATTACGAGAATCCTTCCTACACAGTGCTCATAGTAAAAATCTGCAATAGTCTATTCAAATAAAATATCACCACATCAATTATCCAGTTCAGCCATCTAGTGAGCAGACATCATTTTTAATTGTAGGAAATCTCAAATAGTGTAGGAGAATGGGAGAAACGTCTTATTTTCCACACATCCCTTTTCAAATGGGTATTACCCTTCTATGTCAATAGTAAAATTGTAGCATAATTCATTTACTATGATTCAACCATACAACTATAATGTAAAAACAGAATGTATCTGAAATATTAGTATAACATATAGAACTAGCCTGAAGGAGTAGTTAGTTGAAGTAATAATAAATTCATAAAGGTATAAAGTTATAAATAAAATTCCAAAGTAGTCTTTCTCTTGGGAATCCATTTGATAAGTATTGTGTTAAACAAATTAAATAGAAAATTTCAGCAATGATGCATGTAAATGTTTTGGCCCATGTCTTGTCCAAGTTTGGTGGAAGAAAGAAACATAAGGAAAAGTTGTATAGGGTCCCATAAAGTGCAGAAGGGTGGAGATCACATTACAATAGCTTCCTTCCTTCGTATACTTATATGTCATATATTTATCCCAATTGGTTTTGCAAGAATAATCTTCACTTTGATATGCTTATGGGAGTTGGATTTTTCCTTTGCTATGTTAACTTTCCCAAGAAATAAAACAATGTGATCCTGGGGTATATGAAGAAAATGAATCAAACATCGGATATTGTGAAAATTGTCGATATATAAGAAACGAAATATCAAAGATTAGAATATAGCTTAGTTCTTTGCAAGTTTTTACACATAATCAAGCCAAAAATATAATGCCATAAAATAAAAGCCTGAGATAATTTGGGCATTTGTATATTAATTGTACATACGTACCATGTGGAGAATATATGCTCAAATGGATTGGTCTAGGGGATATCTGCTTTGTGTGCCCAGTTACCCTATCAGTCTCCTCTTCTATCTCTTTCCGCACTGCACCTGCATATCTCAGTAGATTTCCAAAGATGAAAAGTTTCATATGACAAAGAATGGTAAAATCTGTAATGAATGTGCAAGCTAAACTCATACTTTGGAACAATTGCACAATTGAAACATGCAAACTACAATAGGCATTTTTCCCCTGTTATTTTTGTGTATGGGCGTGAAGACCGTGTTCCAAAGCCCATTTTGGCACAGGCACAGGGGATGCTGCTCAAGGTTGTAGAATTTGGCATTGCAGCTGGCAATTGCATTTGCTTGAAAATTTCTAAAGCCTTTCTAACAAAACCATTGTGCATATTCTGCAATCATTGCAGTCCACAATGACACATTTCCAGAGAAATGAGAGAAGATTTCCAAAATGCATTCAGAGAGTTCTTGAAAGAACAAGGAATAAATAGCAATCTAGCAAGTTTTTGGTATGATTTAATGTTGAACAAGCATAAGGATAAATATCTTCGATGGCTGCAGACTGTTAAGATTTTATAGAAAACCAGGACGAGATACTTGATACCCAAGCTATAATACTAATAACAAAGCAAAATGGAAGGCACTTCTTGCAGGATTGAACATTGTATATGCTTTAAAATGTCACAATATAGTTGTAGAGAGATATTGTCGGCCGTGATAAAGGTATTGAACGAAGTATTATGCACTAATTGGAAACTCCAAGCCATCCTAGAGGAAATTTTAATCTACAACAGTATATTTGAAAAGGCTATTGTGGTTCACTATTATCGGGAGCAAAATGCGGGCAGCTAATTTTTTGGGGAATAAAGGAATAAATTTATCTAATTTCTATCCTTCCTATTTAGACTAGTGGGGGCATGTGAGAGCATTCATTCATGCTCCCCTATCCATAGTAGGGCATTGGAAGTGGACCACATTCATACCAGACCAATGCGTGTTAACACGGAACAAGACCAGACCCCCTCCAATTTTTGAGAAAGACTACTCATGTCATAGTCCAAGGCAGGATTGATGATTCTAGACAAGACGGAGGTCATTCGCTTTCTAAAGTGAAGGCACTTAATGAACTAAGTCCTCCACAGCTCTCTCTCCCTGTACAAGGCTAGCAAATGAAGGTGATAATGGTGTGAAGTTATTGGTGTTGAAGGATAAGGTTCAAGCATTGATGAAAGATGTAAATATCCTTACATATTTTTGCCTTGAGTATGGTCTTAAGGAGGTAAGACCGGAGCACCCCTATAGATAGGGCTGGCCTTATGATTCCTCTCGACAGAGACTTTGTTTTCCCTATCGCTCAAACCGAGTTAAGGAGGTAAGACCGAATACCACAAACAATGGCTTGGTTGAAAAGCATATTATGCAACAACAAAATAGGAAAAGCAGAATCACAAACACTTCTAGAGAGCAAAAAAGGCAAAACCCTACAGATAAGAAATACAAACAATACAAAATTTCATGCTCACAAAAAGTACTTACATCTCCATTGGCCAAGGCAATTGCCATTATTGCAGCCATCTCCATAACACATGACAACTGGTTCCACATAAAACCAAGCAACTTCAGAATTTTGCTCTCCTATTACACGCCGCCATGGAAATAGACAATTATGTTAATGCATAGCATGCAAGAAACCGGATGGGTTTAAACAAAGGAGTTTGTAAGAATGCATGCTCTATACAACATCCATATATCTATGAAAGCATTAGTTTAGATCCAAACCTTTTTCTCTTCCAATTTGTTTAATCCAAAGATCTTGAGGCGATTCTCTCCTTCTGCTCCTAATAAACCCTCCTTCGTACATCTTAACTGCTCGAATACTTCCTCTATAGGTATCGGCTCCTATCCACAACAAAACAAATCCAGTTTACAAACTCAGGGCGGCTTACTACACTTAGGGTTTACGCAGTTCAGGTTGCTTTTTGCAGTTAGGGAAAAACGTTCAACAATGAAGGAACCAGAAATTCGTACATGCAATGAAGAAAGACACCTAACAGGAAGAATGCCACCTGACACCATGGAGAATGCCTACTTGCAAAATGTGAAAGAAATATGCAGCCACGCGCCCTTCTCGTCCATGTGCCCTTTTTCAAAAAACAGACAAAACATTAGGGATAGAAGCCTAATATTTCGCCCTCTCTGAATGATTGGACAAAATGTTGAAAAATTATTGAAAAATTATTACTAAATAATTAAACCCCCAGGAAATTAGGCACTGGCCAATGGAGACCAAGATAAAGACTAATATTTTTTCCAGCAAAATAAAATGAAAAACAAAACTTTAGATTAACGCTGCATCATATCCAAGCTCGATTCCCAAGGCACAATTAAAATTGCCTTTTGCTCAATCGAAAACATTAGTCTCCTGCTCTAAAGGCAGGGACTAATAATCAATTTGTTGATTTTATTTAATTGTTAAAATTCTATAAACCACATGCATGTTTTAAATTAGGTAGTTTCCACCTAATTCCTTTATAAGCTCATATACCTACCTAATACTTAATAGGTAGAATAAAAAGCTCAATTTACACTAGGTGCTTCTCTTTTTAAACTTATGATTGGATTTCATTTAATGATTAAATTTACCTAAGTGGTTCTCTAAATTAAACTTTTGATTCGATTTCATTTAATGATTTAAGCTTTTGATTTGAGATCGATGCTTATGTCATACAGCTTACAAATCAATCAAGTCAAATCTTTACCTTTACATAGGGAGAATGGTGTGCCTGGTTAAATTTCAGAAAAAAGGACAAAATAATTTAGGAAATACTATTTTTATTGTATGGTAGACATTGTCACCGCTCGCTATGTTAAATATTTGCACATCCAACGGCCGAGCTTTGTTCTATTCTCAATCATGAACGATGGGTTGACGTCCCAGGCCTAGGAGGCCGGGCGGTGATTTACTTGTCGGGCCAAGACCAATAAAATAACGGCGTAATATCAGTGCGCCGTCGGTGGGGTGCGAGTAGACCGGGGTAGGCAGTGCCCAAGGTCCTGTCATCCGATCAAGGGTCATGTTCAGGTTACAACGACATTACTAAAAGTTCTCCGGACGTATCAAATTATGTTGATTTGTCAGGATTCAACTACGTAATTGAATCCTGGTAAAACAACGTAATTCTCAAGACCGGTTGAAAATTTGCGCCTGTACAGTTGAACAGATAATAATAGTACTTAACATAATCTCTCCATGCAATAAGGTAACTCAGAAACAGTGCTCTCACATTTGTGAAGAAGTTGATGTGTGCAGTGGCAACGTACAAAACTCATCAAAAGCTGCTCACATGCTGCGATTCTGAAACAGTCTACAGATAAGATGGCGATATAAGATTGTAATAAATGTAACATCACGTGGAATGTATTGGGACGTCAGGTTTGAGTGGCAGCATAGCTGTCACAGTTTTGCTTTGATCTAAAGGAGGCACCCACAAACAAATAGATCTCAAGGAACCCAAAATGCTCCATCTGCCCTTCTCGAACTGTCACTATACAATATGTACAAATACTACCTAGATGATTGTCACATATCTGAAAAGTCTCAGAAAACTATTCAACATGTCTATTGTTAACGCAAGGCCCGTTTTCTCTTCCCAGCTAGCTTTCACAGGCTACTTTTGTTCCATAGAACATGCAGATTCATCTTATAGAGCTCCAAGTATGCATGTACACCATACCGTACAATGTTTTGGACAGGAAATTTGCGCAATTTTTCAAACGTGTGGGGTGCACACTTTTGAAAAATTGCGTACCTTCAATTAAGTCTTTTCAAATACCATGTTCACTTCATCTCTGTCTGCTTTCATTAACTGGCCACTCACCTTCAATTAAGGGAGGGTAAGTAGGGTAATTTGGTGAGGGTACCACGCATCAACGTTTGAGTCAGGACATTTTTTGCCGTCTCTTGACCATTGAGCTGACATCCCTTTTTTTTTATTGCATGTTTATCAATGTTTTTTGGACCATTTTTCAAAAACCACAAAAAAAGAGCCAAAAAAAGTGATGCACCAATAGTGGGTCACTAAGTCATGTAATATTGGTATGCTGATGTGGCATTACATGATTGGTCAGTTTGTGTAGTTTTTGAATTAAAGTGATTGGTAGTTGGATATTAAGTGTAAATTTATTGACACTTTTATTGCCCAAAAGTGGGCCCCGGACTGCCCAAAGTTGGACCCCAGGCTGTCCAAATCTATACCCGATTGGTGCATGTCCCACAATCGTCTCCTCTCCTTTAAGAATTTTTGCAGTCTCTTATTTATTCAGAAGACCATCGCTTGGGTTAAAAATAGGATTATGAAGAGAGACTTCTGACATGCATTTGTTGTTTAATGGAGAGGGCTCAATAGTGGGGCATCTTAAATTTATTGGATCACATGCTAGCGAATGTACTATATTGACATTAAAAAATTATATTGCTGAGGAGTTAAAGATGTGGACAATTTAAATCGTTTATTTCCCTATCATTATGATCTATCAAACATATGTCATAGACATGCTTTTTGTTGAGGTATCATAAGATACTTAGAAAAAAGGTTTGACCAATAGTTGTGCATTAAGTCATGTTATGTTGGTGTGCCAATGTAACATCACATGTTTTTTTCTTTTCAAATCTAATGGACACATTTTATTTGTTTATTAGTATTGCGTATTCAACTATTAAGTCCTTTCTCATAACTAATAGTACTATACTATGAAAAATATTTAGCTTTAATTGTACAAGTACTATCACAACTACTAGTACCTATCGAACTTTTTGCGTCTTCTCTCACAATTAATAGTATTATACTATAAAAATATTGAGTTTTAAATGTACAAGTACTAGTACCTCCCCAACTATCAACCCTCTCCCCTTATTTGAAACAATTATGTTTTACGAAGTCTTGTTGAAAATATAAATGGTATAGAAGAAAGATAGGAAGGTTACTACTACACTAATATCATTGATACTTGTCAATCAATAAATATTGTAAAAAGAAGTAAGTTTACTTTAATAATTGATGGTATTATATACTCAGTACACAATATGTTTATTAGAGATTAATTTTAATGATCTATTAGTCACTTTTGTGAATGTATTTTTTTTAAAAATATGTGGATAGGGGGAGAGGGCACAATAGTTATCTAGGTATTGATAGTTGTGATACTAGTACTTGTGAAAGAAGACTTGATATTTGAAAGACAATACTAATAATTAAAGAAAATATGTCCATTAGATCTAGAAAACAACAAATCATGTGATGTCATATTGACACACCAAAAAAAATGACTTAATTCATAATTTTTTGTTCGTAATGTACAACTATTCGTTAAACATTTTTTTGGGGTCTATTAAAATTTACCACATCAAAAATCATGGTAATGACATAAGTTTTATGAATCATAATGATGGCAAAATAAAAGATTTAAACTATCCACATCCTTGATTGCTTGGTGATATAATTTTTTAGTGCCAGCATCATAAAATTATTTTGGATAATATTCCATGAAAACAATAGATAAAGAGTTTAATGGTGTTCTAATATTGTCAAGTCAAACACATGGTCTAGAGACTAACCGATCAAGCAATGTAAAAGGCAACATCTTAAGAAGTGAGGTCAAATTATATGAACAATCACAATGCAAATTTTCTAATGCACAACAAAAATAACCTTTTCTAATTATAATATTTGCTAATTCTTTAATTAATTACTCTCAACCATGTAGTATTTTCTATTCTAATAAGATAATTATAATAATTAATATTTACTTGTATTACTATCAACTATATTTTCAATCATATTGTAACAATAGATATTAGCTACTAACAACCTTTTTCATTTAATTATCATATTCTTATTATCTTGTAAATCTACATCATATGTATGATATTACAATCTTCTAATAAAAATAATTTAATTAAATATATGAATTCATTTCTTACCTTGATCATTATTTGTATATGAAAAAACTACCAATAGAATTGAATTAAAAAACTCGTATAATTATTTTTCATGTACTGAAAAAAACCACTCATTTTCATTAAATTAGGTTGGATATTGTGTTAAATATAAGCAAACTCTTTGGTAGGACTTTATAATGATTTTTCCTTCATCTTTACTTAAGAAAGTTCATTATCCTCCTCATTTCAAGCTGTTATCGATCGCTACTTGACACCGTCCTTCAATGTCGTCACGATTGTCACTGCCAGTTGACAATCACGTACATGGTAATTACTCTATTTGGTATCTTGATACCATAATGTTGATGGTTTTGGGTATATACTGTACAGTGGATGATCTGTTGCCTTTGTATTGTAGCATCTTCTTTATATTTATAGATTCAAGCTTGTTAATGGTGTACTATTAATAGCTTTACTTTTGTCAGCAGGTTTAGGTGGCTTGGGCTTCTTTATCGTGTAATATTTGTTTGTTCCAAAGCAAATGCCATACAATTTCGTCACAGATGCCTTCTGACTGTAATTTGTTTTGCGTGCTCAGGCTTGGCCTTTCCAACGGCGAACATGTGCGACTATTCTTGTCGACCTTGTGGAAAATATTATCTGACTGGACTTCAATTTTTTATTCTCAACTTTATCTGTTTTGCTGTGCAACTTGAAATGTAAACAACTTATTTTATGAAACATGTTTTTTTCCGATGAATTGAGTAAAGCTTAGAGGATGCCTCCCATGTGAATTCTGATTTCAATAACGTCCAAATAAGTATGTTCTTATTTCCCCAAAAGAAAATTGGTTGTTCTCTGTGTGGATGATTTGCTGGAAGGCATTAGCTGAATGTTGGGAAACTTCCCAACTGAACAAGAGCAAACTGTAATTAAAAGGAGTTTTTGTGCTAAAATGTTTGCAGACTGATTTAGGGGAAGCCATGTGTGGGATTTCCTTGATTTGTTGTCTGATTTTGTTATTGGGTTCCGTTGGGGCGTATCAGATCTTGCCAACGGCTGCAGCGGCGCGAACCCTACAGGGAAATTGTCCGTTAAATGTGAGTTACTTGTCTTCTCATCCGTGGATCGTACAAAAATGTAAGGAAGGAACACACTGCTGCGAGGCCATCGATGATATAATGCGCATCCTGCTTTTCTCATGGATGCACAGAACCAGTTCATTTCTGTTACAGGACATTCAGACTTCCAGAGTATGCATCAATGCCATACAGCGGCAAATGGAGTCCCAAGGAGTAGCCGCACAGAATAATGTGTTTGATGGCTGCAAAATTCAGCCGAACGATTTCGTCAACGGCCCTACACAATGTCACCGTATTCAGAACAGAAATGCCTTCGAAAATGCTGTCAATACTTCCGAAATCAAGAGATCCTGCGACGGTTCCAAGGGCCGATTTCTCTGTCACGCCTGCATACGAGCCATGGTGGGAGTTCTCCGTCAGTTGATGGAAAAAGACGGAAAGGCGACAAATAACTGCGAGCTGTTTGTGATTGTATACGTTGGAGGAGCCATCAATGGCTACGAAGAGCTTGGCCCGGACGCGGCTTACTGTCTTCTCAGCGCGCAGAATTTGCCGGAGTTGGCATTCATGGTCGGAGGTTCGATTCCCAGGGAGAGTTCCGAAAGTAAAGCAAGTAGCAGCAAGACGAAAAGAGCAGTAGCCCTTGGCGTTCTGCTTCCGGCGGCGGGGATTTTAATACTCATCGGTCTGTATGTCGCGAAGCGTAAATATTATGACGGCGGATTACAGCGGCTTGTGCTGAGTCGCAGAGAATCGCAGCTGCTGCGGGAGAGCGTCGACCTCAAGACCGGTGTGCAGATTTTCCGCTATTCCGATCTGAGAAAATCGACGGGAAATTTCGCGGCAGCTAACGTGATAGGCGAAGGCGGATTCGGGACAGTTTACAGGGGGACTCTTCCCGACGGGTCACAGATCGCCGTGAAGAGATTTAACGACCTGACGACAAGAGGCAACGACGTCCTCAAGCACGAGGTCCACGTCATCAGCAGCGTGAAGCACCGGAACCTGTTGCCCCTCAGGGGCTACTGCATCCATTTCAACTCCCACGGGCACGGGCACCACCATTTTCTGGTCTATGACTTGATGCCCAACGGCAGCCTGGCGGATAATCTTTTCCGTCGTGGGGAGTCCAAGCCCTTGCTGACGTGGCCTCAGCGGCACCGGATCGCCATTGGAGTTGCCCGCGGGCTCGCATATTTGCACGGCGACGCCAAGCCGGCGATCATTCACAGGGACGTGAAAGCTGCGAATGTCCTGCTGGACGCCGATCTGAATGCCCTCGTGGCAGACTTCGGGTTGGCCAGGTTTAAAGAGGAGGAATCCAGTAAGACGCATTATACTACAAGGGCGGTGGGAACGCTGGGGTACGTGGCCCCTGAGTACGCTCTGTACGGTCATTTGACAGACAAGAGCGATGTTTACAGCTTTGGGATTTTGTTGCTGGAGCTGGTGAGCGGGCGCAGGGCCTTGGAAATGGCCGGCCCGGAAAGCCGTGTGTTATCCGAGTGGGCGTATGAGCTGGCACAGGGGGGGCGAGTGGAGGAGGTGATTGAGGAGACCATACGCGAGGAGGGGGAAGCGAAAGAGATGATGGAGCGGCTGGTTTTTCTGGCGCTGCGGTGCGCTGACGCGAGGTCTGCGTGCAGGCCGTCGATTCAGCAGGTCTTGTCCATATTGGAGTCCATTGATCGGCCAGGTCATCCTCTGCATCTGCCAAGTTTGCCCTCTACTTTTTCCAGCAATGCAAGTCAGTGGGATTCGGTTGCATCTTCAGCGAGAACAGAGAGGACATCTTATGGAAGTGGGTCAATGGCAGTTTCGAGTATGTCCACGAATTCGTACCAAACTGGAAGGTAAGGTTTGGGTGAGGAGCTTAATCTTCTCATCCTCTGTGATATTGCGGGTTGGAGTGGGATGGGCCGTCAATTTATCGGGGAAAAATGGTTCTCCAGAATGGAAAAGGCGGCCCGCTTTTCTACATGTCAGCCATCTTAGAATAATTAATGGACCATTTATTGTGTTGTGGGTTTTCCGGGTTCTGTAAGTTATATATATGGGAATAAATCACATTTTTTTTTCTAGATTAATGAATTAATTTAAGGCTGTGTCAGTTGTTGATAAAAGACACTCTAATTGAAGTTTGGCCTAAAACACAAGGATAAATGGTATTGGTATGTAATTATTATCATTAAAATTTCTCCCCCAACTTCATGTAAATTTAAATTTTTATTGTGAGATGGATGTTAAAATTAAAAACAAATAGTCAATGTGACAATTGAATATTTTTTAAACATTCAAATGATATTGATATGCTCAAAAAAATTAAATATAGTTGACCATTCTTAAGTTCTCCTTGAGATGAGTGTTCATTGAAAGCCTATAAAATAAAATAATAATATGCAATGTGTAGCATTTCTCACACATTTAAAATAGCTTGCATCAAAATAAGGTACATTCAAAAATAATAAAATTAAAGAGGATAATGGTAAGAGATTATGTTTGATTGAAAAATGTTAAAGCTTTGGCTAAGTGGAAAACTAGTAAGATTCCAACAAGGGAAAAAATGGATTAAGCTCCTCTAAACATGCACATGACTCTAAATATATCACTATAAAACATAATTAACAAAAATAATGCTATTCATTCCACCTTTGCTCGCATATTGGTTGAAATGGATATTTCAAAAGGATTGCCTGCTGAGATTTTACTTAAATCTTGTAAGGGTTCTTGGGTCCAATCTTTGGATTACAAAGGGATTCCGTTTCGTTGTAGAAGATGTTTTAAAACAGGTCATGTTGTTGCTCAATGCAGTTTTGAGAAAAAAACAATGATGGCTACATGGTGGAGAGGTGCCTTTCTACAACATTATACGGTAGAGAAGAAAACTGAACAACACAGGAGTTTTTCTGATGTGGTTGCGTCAGAACCACAGGGTCTTGGGGCATCCCCCTCGGACGTCTCAAATGGTGGGGCTGCTGAAGCTATATAAATTCATCTTGTTGAAACCCCTAAAGAGCGAGAGATTGGGTCTCAAGCTGCCATTTCGGGTGATAGTGCTTCGACTATCATTTTTTGTGGCTTTTCTGATATGTCTGTGCCCGCACGAAAGAATAATGTTGAAATCACTAAGACAGTGGCTGCAGGCATTCATCTTTAGGAAAAAAGTGTGTTGGCTTGGTAGGATAAGGCAGCGCAAGTGGAAAAAGGTTGGATTACTGTTATGGGCAAGAAAGCAAAATTCTCTAGGCCTTCTTTCGACATGACTCTTCCTCCCACAAGAGAAGTTTTAATTGTAAATCTTGATGGGCCTTGCTTGGGGGCTGGTTTTTTTGGCTGGCTACAGGCTATCATTTTTGTAGCTTTGTTTTTTTGGGTTTGTAAAGGGTTTCAGGTCCCTTCAAAACCTGTTTTTTCCTTAATCAAAAACAAAAATAATGCTATTGACATATATACACTTCTACATATAAAAAATGCAAAGAATTGGAGGAAAGGAGAAAATATACCATCATGTGATAAATATGTAAAGATATAATATTGTGTGCCCCAATCATTCAAAGGAGTGACTAGGAAGAAAGATGATGGGAGTGAAAATGAGGATTAGGGATGCTCCCTTGAGAGGACATGTGGGTTTGGGAGAACATAGGTAGGAGGAAGATGATGCATGATGATGAATAGAAGGGATGATGGGAAGAGGAAGAGCTAATGGAAGGACGAGATGAAAAGCAAGCAAGCATACACAAGAGGATTGAAGGACAAAAATGATGTTGCTCTGGGCAAGCTGAAAAGCCAAGATTGATTGATGATGGATAAAGTGTTGTTGATGTTGGAACAATATATTTTGAAACAACATAAGGATTGGGAAGGATACATCATGATGATGATTGGATTGGGATTAAGGCTTCTAGCAAGGTGAGGAATAAGACCAAAGATGTGATTGGATGATTTTGGTTGGTTGCATAGCTGGATTGTAAGGATTATGATTGTCTTGCAATGGTAGGATTGCTAGAAGCAATGGGATTAGATAGGAGCAAAGGAGGACAATATGCTTAGACTAACAAATCTATATTATTCTAAAAGGAGTAACAAGATGATAAAATGATTAGGATGATGAAAATATGTTTAGACTAAGGGTGATCCCACAATAGTGGTTTACAATTTTTGGCTAAACTGTACACTAAAATAATTTTTTTTAACTAAATCTTCACATTCGGGCATCTATAGCGGCTAAACCGTGAAGAATTTGAAGATGATGCAAACTAGAGTCTCATTACATTTTATCTGTAGATTCTAAAAATATTTTTTTCAAATTTTTGGAATCATATTGCATTCTTTTTCATCTCCCACGAAACTGGTTTTTGAAGAAAATAACATTTTTTAAAAAGTGGCCTTACCGTATAACGAATAAATTTTTTTTCATGAAGGATAAAATTCTAATTCTTTTGAATTTTTAGATTTTTAACTCCGATATATAGTGCTTCCACTTAGTTAGATAGTTTTCCATTGAATATATTTTTTTTAATAAAGTTTCAAAGTCAAACCAATTACAATTCGGACATAGCGCAACTATATAATCGTAATTTTTTTTGTATATATCAAAATTCAATTTTTCTTTTTTTGTTGGATCAAGGACTTCAATATCTAGTGCACTCATATTTTTTAATTTTGTTTTTGATAATATACTATTTTTCCACATGTGTAGAACAAAGACCTTCATTTTCGATGAAAAACCTATGTTTAATAAAACTAAAAAAATAAATACATAATAAAAAAAAACTATTAAAATTATATTCGTTGGATAGCTCATTTTGAGGACTACTTGATTCTAGTTGGGTTCATGAAGTATCCTCCATTTTCATCCTCAACCCGAGCTTCAAGGAAAAAAATTAGGTTTTTTTGTGCTTTAAGAGGTCAGGAAAAGGGGGGTTTGCTAGACCACGGCGGTTTGAACAAAGGTTCATTGAGCCCCTTTCAAAAGGTTTTCATTATTTTTTAGTGGGATGGGGTCCTGCATTTAACTGTTCGCCGAACCAGGGTTCATTCCCTTTTTGGTTTGTTTGAACCAAAGGGTTCATTCGAACCCCAAAAACCAAATTGTTTGGTATGGGTCATTTTTTGCCACTTTTCCTTCCTCACTCAAATTGTAAACCACTTTTGTGGGTTTACCCCTAACAAATCTATATTAGCCTAAGAGGAGTTAAGGGATAATGAAATGATGGAAAGACGCTTAGACTAAAAACTATATATTAGTCTAAAAGGAGTGAAGGGATAATGAAATGACTAGGATGGATGAAAATATGCTTAGACTAACAAATTCATATTATCCTAAAAGGAATGAAGGGATAATGGAATGATGAGGATGGATGCAAAGATGCTTAAACTAACAAATCTATATTTTCCTAAAAAGAGTGAATGGATAATGAAATGATTAGGAAATAATTAGAATGGATGAGATGCATATGATTATTTCAAAAGAAAAATGAGAGGATAGATGAAAAGATGGATGAGGATTCGTGTGCACAAAAAATATAGGATTAAGTGGGGTGAGGAAAATGTGTAGGATAGGAAAATGGGGGATAGGGATGAAGGATAGATGGATTAGAAAAATATAGGCTAAATAGATGGGGGGATTTGGAGTGTCGAATCGAAATAGCCATGTAGTGGGCACTTAATTTGATATAGCATGGGATACTATGCACTAAGATATGAGGAACCAAGGTGACTTCGAAGATCACATGTATACCTGATTAACTCAACAAACAAGAAGGTTGGTCTAACATCTCACAAAATAACATGGAACTTTGGTGGGCATGATGTTGAAAATCCACAAACATAAGGAATGCCCCAACATAACAAAAGGTTGCAAAGGACCTTGGTGAGTACAATGCGAGACAAACCACAAAAATATAACAAACAAAAGCCAAGAATTTCCCCTATTTTTACCAATCAAAGCATGCCATGATATGATGAATCATGATGACCTCGAGTAGGTAAAGTAGGAAGCTCAAAAGAAAGATAAAAAAAGACTCCAAAAATGCCAATAAAATAACAAAATATCTCAAGTACCTTTTTTCATAAGGATGATGGATGGGGTAGATGCATTCTAATGTGAGGAAAGATAAATCTTGCAAATACCAAGGATAGATAGGTAATACCTAGGATGCTCATGAAAAGAGGCGATCAAGATACCTTAAACCCAAGGGGGCTAATGCATTTTGTTGAAGTACCAGCTTGATAGGGGATGCTTGGCTAGGAAAGAGACACAAGGATGGTACTTAGCAACAAGTACCTACAAGGATAAACCTAGATGAGAATGGATGGAATGACACTATTTTCAAGGGATGTAGGATTTATTGGATCTTTTTTTATTGTATAAAGATCACGACAATGTATAAGGATTGTTAGGATATGTCGATAAAATCATGTATTAAGCTCAGAAATGGGATGTTACCCAAATGACAATATGATTGGGTGGATGGGATGTGATAATGGATTAGGTGGATATGGAAAACTGGTAGGAGTGATGGCATGGGGATAGATGACATTAGATTACATGGGGTAACCTATATATAGCTAAATACCAATAATAAGGGATTATGGGATGGGAGGATGAGATTGCATGGATGGAGGATATGGAGATAAGGATTTGGAGATGGAAGGGATTATTGGATGGATGGATGGTTTGAATGTAATCTCCAAGGACTATGTCACAAAGGAATAAGGTGTCCCACTCTAGATATGTCATGTATGATGAGGAAATACGATGTTCATAATGGGATGGGAGTTAGGGGCATGTGTAGGATCATGATGGGCCAAAAAGTGGCAATAATGAAAAAATATGTTTTCACATCACCAAAATCGTGAAACATAAAGTTGACTTTTGTATGGGTTGGGTAAATTTGGTTTTGATTTGGTAATATCAAACCAAAATGGATATCCGTTAGTATTCCCAAAATTATTTTTCTTCAATTTAATGTATTAAAAAAGGACATCCATCTTAAAAAGAAAATTGGATATCCATTTTCAAAATAAAAATAAATATCCATTTTCATATTTTAATTAATTTTATATTTTCAAAATGCATAGCCATTTTGAAAAGCAAAATAAATATCCATTTTTTATAAGTATTTTAATTAATTTTATATTTTCAAAATGGATATCCATTTTATAAATCCCAAAAAGCACACTTTGGTAAAATGGGCATAACTTTTGTGTTACTTATCAAAATTTTGAATATTTATAGGCATTGGAAAGGTGATTAAGAGATCTACACAATATATAATATAATTTTGATAGATTATGCACACAAAAAAATATTTAAATCATTTTAAGTTGCCCCTTAATATTTTAAATTTTAAATGCTCATAATTCTTGCATAGAAAATCTTTTTTTCATGTTTTTTTTTGCAATTATCATCCTAAATGACTTGAAAAATTAAAGAAGTAATAAATAATGAAACATTCAGATTTTTGTACTAAGGAGAGTAAAAAAATTTCAAAAGTCATCATAGAAGGCCTCCTTGTTATCTTTGATCCTATTCACACCTTTGCCCAAGTTTAACTAGGAGAAAACATCTCTCCCCCTCTCTCCCTCTATCTATTTACCTATCTCTCCCTCTCTTCTCCTCTCCTTCATTTTCCCTCTCTACCTATCTCTTCCCTTTCCCTTACTCTACCTTTATCAATATCTCTCCTCTCTCTCCCTCTCTACATAGCTCTCTCCCTTTCTCTTCCCCTCTATTTTCCCAAGTTATATATCTCTACACATCTCTCCCTCTCTCTCTCTCTCTAGATATCTCTCCCCATCTCCTATCTGTATCACTCCCCCCCTCTCTCTCTATCCCTCCCTCTCTCTCCCCCTCTATCTATTATATAATCTCCACCTTCATCAATTTATATCCATATCTCTCTCACTCATACACACACACACCCTATTTCTCCCTCCCTATCTCTATCTCTCTGTCTATACCTCTCTCTCCATATCTCTCTCTATTACTTGTCTCTATTGCCTCCTTCCTCTCTCTCTTTTTCCCTCTATCTATATCTCCATATTTCTCTCTTTATCTTTATCTATATCTCATTATCTCTACCTCTCTCTCTTATTCATTCTCTCTCTATCCCTTTCTATCCATATCTTTCTCTACCTTTATCTCCCTATCTCTCTATCTCTCTCCCTATCCCTCTCCATCTCTCTATATCTCTCTCTATGATTATCTCTCTCCCCCCCTCTCCCTCTATATTTCCACACCCCATTGTGCGTTTACCTATTTACTATTACTATGTTAGGGTAATTATTGCATGTGTGAATGCATTTGGAATTTTGATTGGTTATATATATATGTGATTGCACTTTGCTTATCAAGAATGAATGAATGTTTATTTAATTTGATGTTAATGGAATGGGAATCTATAATGAAAGGTTATTGAATTTGATATTCTAACCATGAAAAGGATAATGCAAATATTTGTATTAATGAAAGACTGACTACTATTGGCCTCCTACAATGATCTAACAACTAAGCCCTTACAGCTGTGACTCAGAGATTGGACGTCTAAACTAAATAGCCATTCAATCATCATGAAGGTGCATTTAACTTGTCAACCCAGGGACGCGAACTGTAAATGGGTTAGCACAATATGTGCACTAAGGATCCAAAGTAGCCATACTCATTCTACAACTACGAAAAACATAATGCTGAAGGTAAATTGCTTGGAAAGAAATAACATAAGTGTTGAACATCAACCAACAACTATGCTAAGCTGAAATGCATGACAAAAACAAAAATCTGAGCAAACAAATAGGAAACTACTCTGTCTGCTTTGGTTGCAGGAACAGTCACAAAATGGAATTCTAGCGGCTGCAAGAACAGTCAGTGCTAGATTCTTAACTAATTACTGAACATAAAGTAATAACTAAGCTAAACTAAACTAAGGACAAAATGTTGACCAAGTGGGCCCCCTTAGATGAGTATCCTCTAAAACTAATGTAAAATCAAATGCACAAACTTATAACTTCATCTTATTCATTGGAAAAAAATGAGTACAATAGAGCAGTGTAACTATATTGCTAAAAAATAAGAATGCAAGTACATCATCAGATCGTGCAACCTTCTGAGAAGGAGCATCCAACTCTTATTTATATGAAAAGAAGCTACTAACTAAACAAGGCGGTCAAATCCATGAATTGAGAGGATGCCATTTTAGGGAAAGCAGAGAAAGTGGAGAGGCAGTTATGCATGCATGAAATCTGGTCAGACGTGCTTGCCTCAACATAGATTTAGCACAACAATAATGCCTATATTCGCTCAATAGCAATAAAGATCATTTACAAGGTAGTTACAACTCGGTTTGCATGAGGAATCTCCCGCCATTGAGAGTCTTCCCTTCATTGACCTTTGCATGACCACTTTGTTAACCTTTATGGTGAATGACCAGCTGGCAGAATCTTCTTGATTTAGTGGCCTTGAATCATATCTACATGGAAATATTAGTATGCACAATAATCACATATTTGTAACTATCTTAAAGAAAATTCATTAATCCACATGTAGAATTAACATAGATAGTCCATATAACATGTCAATGTCATGAAAGATTTGCAGAGATAAAATTAGGCCCAATGTCTATGGTTTTGAGGAAATATCGGCATTCAAACATCAAGGTCAATGAAAAATTCAACAAATAGATCATAAATTCTACCAAAATTAAACCATAAACTAGACTCATCATCCCCCCCAACCTAAGGTTTTGTTGGTCCTCCAACAGGGGAAGGGTTGTTCTTCTACTTAGTCAATGCCCTAAAATTTGCAACCACCAATTGTCCCACATTAGTGTTTGTTGTGTGTGAATCGAGATCCCAATAGAACCCTTGTTGTTTGTCCAATCGGTTCCATCTTTGTCTCTCTGCAACAATATCATAGTTGTAAAACCTATAATTTTGTACAGGCCACATCAGGATGGGTGGCTGAAAAGTTAGTGGAAGCCATAATCATCCTTTTATCCTTCCAATCTGTATATATCCATCAATTCTTTTAAGTGCTACAACATAGTTCTGTATAGAGTGGGGCTCAGATTGCTTTAGCTCATTAGTTAGGCTATTCCATCTTTGTGACATGTATCTTTTCATAGTTTCCTCTTTTTCTTTTGCCATCACCTCATATTCACTGTAAACTGGTTCTATCCAAGGCATAATCCTATTACCATAGCTAGGTCTGAGAAGCATTTTGTGCCACTCTCTATAAATTTTCCTTGGGTTTCTTGATTCAACCTTGCTGGGCAGAGGGATGTTGGATTCCATTTGCTTATAAGCCCCATATTGTTGTCCCCAATTAATCTCATTTTGTACCCAAGACATAAATGCCCTTAATTGGAAATCTCCAACATATAACAATGGATTCCAATCATGTTCTTGAGTCACAACATAATTGTGCAAATAGAATTCACTCAACAAATTCTTCATCTCAGAAGAAGCAATCCGATAAGCATTGAAAAATTCAATAAGAGTCTCAATGGAAGGGTTCAAACCTAAGACAATCCTTGCCAGCTTAAAATAAAGATATTTCTCCTTCAAGTGCAAAGCATAAACCCTTGGAGGGGCCTTGCATTCTACTATCTAGGGTACCAAGGTTGTCATATCGTCCACCTTCTTCTTTAAAGTAGCAATTTTTGCATCCTTGTCTTCAATTTGAATTTCCTTCTTCAGCCTACAATTCTCTTCTTTCCATTCCTCTTCTCTTCTTTGTATCTCTTTCCATAAATGCATAGCTACCATGTGCATTGAGAAATTAGGGAGGTTATGTATTCCTACCAACATTTTTCCTGGTACTGATGCTTGCTCTTCATATAGTACCAGATGCAGGGATTCAGGTTGTTCAATCAATTCCGATTGCAGGGCCTCTTGTTCCTATCCTTGCTCATGCTGCATTATCTCTTACTGAAGGAAATCTTGATTTTCCTTGTACCCTTGATTCTCAACTTGTTCTGCAATATCAACAAGATCTGCCAGTGTTATGTTTGCTGCTTTCTCAAATATATCCTCTTCCTCGACATTCACCTGCCCCATTGGAGCTTTTGTGTCCCCTTGTAATATTTCTCTAGACTTAGGGATTTCCTGTAGAGGCATATCAAAGGCTATCCTGACTTGTCTTGATTTCCTAGGAGGGCTTTCAAATTTTTCTTTGGCTAGAGGATGAACAGTGTCAACCTTCTGCTTCCTAGAGCTTGGTACTTCTTTTTCTATTGGCTACTTTTTAGCTTTTCCTTTTCTTACTTCTGCTTCTATCTTTTGTGCCCTAGTTCTCATTAGGATGCCAAGAGGAACATCATCATCAGAATTTGGAGAGGAACTTTCTTTGTCTGAGTGCTCTGTTCCAGAAGAACTAATCTCTATGGTCTGTTCTATTGTAGGAGGGTTTGCACTAGGGCCTGTGCCAGAGGTTGAAGCACCAAGAGTGGCTTCAGCCGCACTCAATCTACTGCTAGACCTATGGGGTTGAGGTAAAACTCTAGGTCACAAATGCTCTAGTCTAATTTGATCAATATTTATGAATTCTTCCCAAGTCATCTTAGATACATCATGCATAGACTTCTCAACTAGCAATTTAATCAAACAATGGTGGGAAATAGAATTGTCCCTACCTTTCCGAGTCTCAGTTGCCATGATTGAAAGAAGGTGGTAAAACACGTTTGACACATTTATCCTCCTCTTGTGCCTCATGTGATTCAAGAGTTTAAAGTGTACAAAATTTAGATTCAACTGGCATCCTTCACAGGTGATATATTTTATAACATAAACAACTATTTGCTTCCATGGCTCGGGCAGAGAGGTTCTTTTTGCACCTTGTTTGTCCACACTCAATGGAGGGTAGCTAGATTCTGTAAATTCAGTCCTAGTTGACCTGAAATCTTTGGAAGCAGGGTAATTCTCACCATTGGCAGGCAACCCTATAACCTCTACAATTATTTCTTCATTCGCCAATACTTCCAGCCCTTTTATTGTGGCTTTTCCCTCAGACAATGTCTGGGAAAATTCTAATGCAATGTCTTCATTAAAACCATTCCACTTCAGGAAGTAGTCTAACCAGCCATAGTTTCTGAATTTAGCTTGTGAAGGTGCATCCTGCAGTAATACGTCATGAACCGTGGGTTCATTCCTGATTAACCCGCCTCCCATTATCTGCAATCAACAATCGCTTTGCAAATTTTCCTTCCTGCAACATTGCAAAATTTCCAACGCCAATGTTGTCTGAATTTTCCTTTTCTGTTTTACCTTTTTCTTTCTTTCTATTTTACCCTTTTGGTGACTTAAAATTATGACAGGATCAATAATGACAGTAAATGAGTAATAAAGGAAGGTTTAGATGGAGAAAAATTGTGGTGATGGTTGGTGTCACCTTACATGTACGAGCCATCATCTTACTTAGAATTCAAATTGACCCAATTCAAAATTGTTGACGTAGACTAGTATGGACTAACACGTGGGCTTAATACTCACATCTCTCTCTTCCCCCCCCTCCCAACCTAAATTTGAGCATGTTTCCTCACATGCGAGGTGGTAAGGATGATTTGACAGGGATAGGGAATAATGACATGCTATGGTGAACGTACATATTAATTCATAGCAATTAAATGAATGCACTAAAGACAATTAAGATATAGAAATTAATGCACACATACGTGGATTCGTTGAAGATTTGTTGCAAAGATTGTGGAGAAAGTACTAGTCACCTTTTAAGAAATAAGTCGAGCAATTAATGAAAATGAGGTGAAGTGGAATGATGGAAGAGAGAAAGGTGGGGATGAATGGGTGGATGGGTGAAGAAGTGGACTCCCACAGAAGTGGAAGTCTTTATCATGACAAGTACATACCTTAATTAGCTAGAAGGAGGGACACTTGGTCCACTTCCCTCGGCTGTAGGAAGCTCGGGTGTTGCATGCTAAGTGAATTGCTGTAGGATCTCCTCTTTGGAAGTTGGATTGTGATACAATATGAGGTGTTGACCATTGACAAGCAACTTAAATCTGACTTTGTTTGCAATTTTCCTGCATTATCTTGATATCTTGAATCATAGAGCAAGGCCCAATCTCCTGGTTGGAATTTCTTGTCCTTGATGAATTTGGCATGCCACCTTATTCCTTGATTTTGCACTACCTTTGTGTGATGCAAGGCTGCTCTCCTCATCTCATCCAAAGCATTCAGTTGCATAATTCTTCCTCTTTGTGCCTCAAAGATATCCATCCCCAAATCTACTACAGTCCTAAGAGTCTTATGTTTAAATTCAATGGGCATCACAGTTGTCTTTCCATACAAAAACTCAAAAGGAGTGAAGCTTGTAGTTGTCTTCTAGGTTGTCCTATAGGCCTAGACAACTTTTGTAGCCTATTTTCCCAATCCTTTTTATGAATAGCCATTGTTTTGGTCATAATGGCTTCAATCTCCCGGTTGGTCACTTCAACTTGGCCATTGGCCCGAGGGTGATAAGGATTAGAATTCCTATGTCTTATGTTGTACTCATTGACTAGTGCCGCAATAAGGGTTGATGTGAATTGAGCCCCTTGATCAATCACTATCTCTCTTGGAACTCCATACCTTGTGAAAATATCCTCAAAGAAATTCAACAACCTCATTATCTCTTGCATGCTTCATGGCCTTAACTTCTACCCACTTAGTTACATAATCAGTGCGAACTAAGATATAAGACTTACCATGAAAATGTGTTAAGTTGGATGCAGGTTCAGAATTAATCCTTTGGAAGTGAGGGGAAGTATCACTCAGGAGAAGAACTTGGTGAAGTAACTGGTAACAAAACCTAATTGAGCTTATACACACATACACTCACTAATAGAATGGTCGAGTCAAGTCATAGTGTTTGGGAATTGGTAAGTTATCCTTTAGCATGATGTGTTTGCAATAGAAAGGACTTTGAATTATGTTAGGAGAATTCTTGGTTTATGTCTAGTGCTTAGTGCATGCGAGTACTTATTTATATTATTATGCTTGATTGATTAGATGTACATACATTGAAAGTATATATATATGCATACACATGTCGACGATAATCCATACACATGAAGGAACATGTACATGAGAGTACATAGGTAGACGTACCTATGCATGCTCATGGATAGGTTGCTTATGAGAATGGAGATATTGAGAGGAAAATATGACATATATGTGTATATATATACATCATACGTATATATATCTACCAAAAAGATAGTAATTTTTTTATGTATATGATTGTGTAGTCAAATGTATATAATATATATAAGATATATACATATATACATATGTATACATGTATCAATATATACGTATGTAAAGGAAAATGGAAATGTCCATATAGATACGTCGACATATGTATACATATGTATACATGCATATTGATATATATAAGAATAGCTATATATAGGATGCCATTTAATTGCAATCCTAAACATATTTCATGTATCTCCTAAGTCCTTGGAAAGTGTTCGCTAACACTAGAATTAGAAAGAGATTAAATTTGAATGAAATGAACATGTAAATTGACATTTGTGATTATTCCTAAATGATAGGAACATGTGGGGACGTCCAAGAAGAGCTCCTACAAGATAGGAGAACATGGGGTGCCCACATAGAAGGTGGAACACACCTTGCTTTAGTTAACTGTTTGGAGGATTGATAACACTTCAGTAATGCATGTTTAGATCCTAGAAATTAGGGATTGATATTTACATGGTGGAGTGACACTATAAGTTCAGTATCAATTCAATTTAGTCCAGTCCAGTTCAGTTTAGTTTAGTTCAGTACAATTCAGTTCAGTTCAATTATGGTTCAGTTATCTTCAGTTGCATGTAGTTATTTTGAGTTGAATGCTAGTTGACTTGAGTTGACTTGAGTTGCATGACTAATGACTTTAGTTGCATGACATATAATAGGTGGATACTTTTAGTTAAGTGGGGATGATTAATCATGCATAATGTTTGCATGAATTGGTGGAGAGATATGTTTCAGTTAACTAAGATTGACTTGCGACCACCTTGGGTGCCCAAGTTGGAATCTTTCAGTTAACACCTTTTGCATGAGAAGATATTTACAAGGCTTAGTCAAGTGGGCCCATTCTTGGGTGCTAACTTTGAGGTGAAGGTTGTAAGATATTTTCTTGACCAAAGTTCAGTTAAGTGTTCAATTTGGGGCACCTAAATTGAGGAAGACTTTGGTTTGACTTCAGAATATATTATGGAACTCTACTTGCCCAATCCAGGCATAGATTTTTGTGAGGAGCTTTATGCTCTTGTTTTGTACAACTCTTATGAGTTCACATGCTCAATTATTGTCTATTAATTGCAGCAAGTGGATGAGAGTTCTATGAGAGTTTATTGCAGGTTGTGAAGAAGAATTGTTGAAGGCAAGGAAACATATCAATCAAAGATTGATACAATATTATTGTAATCTTGTTTTAAGGTTAAATAATAAAAGCACTATTTATTCTGGTGGAGTTTTTTCCTGAAAGAGTTTCTCCACGTATATGCTGTGTCACTTCTATTTTCTTGTCTCATTCTTCTACAATCTTTTGTCTCTTTCTACAATTGGTAAAATTGATCTAAATAGATTAATCATACAAAAATAATTTTGACAAAGAACACTTAATTAAATCTACAGTCTCATATTTTTACAAGTTTTAAGCTACAATATTACCTTCATTTTCAACATTTGGTATCAAAGCCATGGTTGGTTAAGGTTTGGGAGACCTTTCTATTAAAATTTTGAAGGTTTTTTGGCTGTAGTGGGAGCTTTTACTATTGTGTTATTGCAGATTTGTAAAAGAAGTGTGTTACAATGAGTTCTACTTCTCATCTAGATATTGAAAGATTCAATGGATCTAGTTATGAGATGTGGAAACTAAAAAATGGAGGATCTCCTAGAAGAGAGAGATTAATGGTTAGTTGTTTGTAATGCAACAAATCCATCTACAATGATGTCAGATGAGGATTGAGCTAAGCTTGATAAGAAGGAAAGATGGACCATAAGGTTATGTCTTGCTAATGTTGTTCTATTGAATGTTTTAGATGAAGCTACCACATATAAATTGTGGAAGAGGATAGGTGATATCTATCAAACCAAAAGTCTTACTAATAAGTTGTATATGAAAAGACAGTTGTATTCTTTAAAGATGAAAGATGGTGATTCTGTTGCACATCATTTAAATGCTTTCAATTTGATTCTAGATTAGTTAGCATCTGTAGATGTAAAGCTAGAAGATGAAGATAAATTCATTTTGTTACTTTGCTCTTTACCAGAGTCTTAAGAAAATCTAATTGTTGCTATTAGTGGTAGTGGTGCAGATCCTAAGATGGACGATATAATTCCTACTCTCCTATTAGAGGAGATGAGGAGGAAGTCTAAAATGGGATCCCAAGATGCCTTGTTTGTAAGAGGTAGGCCTAAGGAAAAGGAACCTAAGGGAGAAAAGAAAGGAAAGGGTAAGTCCAAAGGACGGTCTAAAACCCCTGGTAAGAGTAAGGTAAAGTGTTGGAACTATGGTAAACTGACACATGTAAAGAAGGATTGTAAGAACAAGAAAAAGAGTTTTGATGCTTCTACAGAGAAATCCTCGGATGACGGTAATGATGCATTGGTCATTTCATGTAAAACTATTAGTGATGACTCTTGGCTTATTGATTCAGGTTGCTCCTATCATATGATTCCTAACAAGGAGTGGTTCACTAAGTATACTGAATACGATGGAGGGAATGTCTTCTTAGGAGATAATAGCATAACAAAGATTGTGGGAAAAGGAGAGGTAAAGTTGTGTTTCAGTGATGGTAGGGTTAAGACCCTTAATGATGTTTTACATATTCCAGGACTTGCTAGAAATCTACTTTTTGTATCTAAGTTCAATGATTCTAGAATGCATGTGACATTTGACAAAGGTGGTTGTAGATTGGTGAAAGGGAATATGGTGGTTGCTAAAGGATCTCAGATTGGGACTTTGTTTAAGCTTAATACCTCCAATTTGAATAAATTAACCAATGTAACTGAAGCTAAAAATACATGTATGTTGTGGCACCATACATTGGGCCACATTGGTGAAAAAGGTCTTAGGACCATTCTTAATAAGAAATTGGTTGACGATATTCCTGATTATAATATTAGAAAACATGATTTTTGTGAGCATTGTGTGTTTGGAAAAAAATCTAGGTCTTCATTTCCTATTGGAACAAATAAAGCTAAAAGATTATTAGAGATTATTCATTCAGATGTTATGGGTCATGTGGATATTGACTCTATTGGAAAATCTAGATGTTATGTAACATTTATTGATGATGTCTCAAGATACACTTGGATCTATTTTATGCATAACAAATCTGATGTTTTCAATAATTTTAAAGAATTTAAGGCTTTAGTTGAGAAACAATCAAATCATAAGATAAAATTTTTGAGATCAAATAATGGTGGTGAATATTATTCTAAGGAATTTGATGATTATTGAAAGTGTGCAGGAATTGTGAGACAAAAAACTACTCCATATACATCTCAACAAAATGGAGTAGCAGAAAGGATGAACCGAACCTTAATGGAAAGAGCTAGGAGTATGTTAAGTAGTGCTAAGCTAGATCGGTGCCTTTGGGCCGAGACTGTAATTACTTCTTGTTATTTAATTAATAGATCTCCTAGTTCATCTATTGAAGATAAAACCCCTTATGAAATGTGGTTAGGTAGGAAACCTAGTGTTGCACATTTAAGGATCTTTGGTTGTGAGGCTTTTGTTCATGTGCCTAAAGAAAAGTGGTCTAATTTGGATCCAAAAGCACATAAACTCATATTCATAGGTTATGGTGAAAATGTAAAAGGTTACAAGCTTTGGAATCCTCTAACTCAAAAAATTACTTTATCTAGAGATGTGATTTTCAGGGAATTTAGATCTTATACAGGAGAAGAACAACCAAAGGAGAAGGATACTTCTTGAATAGTGAATTTTGAGATAAATACTGAGAAGCATGAAGATGCACATGTTGAAGAAAAATTGGATGGATTGGATGAGGAGAGTTCACAGAGTTTTGAGATAGATGCTCATGATGAGCATATTGAGGAACAAGAAGAACCTCCTTTGAGAAGATCCACAAGACAATGAAATCCCATTGATAGGTATAGCCCACCTGATTTCCATTGTATATTTTCTTTGATGAGTACTAATGATGAGCCTAGATCTTACAGGGAAGCTTTTTCTTCAGATGAGAACAAGCTTTGGTCACAAGCTATGCATGAGGAAATGGTTTCCTTGGATACTTGTGACACATGGGATCTTGAGATTTTTCCCAAAGGAAGAAAGGCCATTGGTTGTAAATGGATCTTTAAAAAGAAAATTGGAGCAAATGGTAATATTGAAAGGTACAAGGCTAGATTAGTAGCCAAGGGCTACTCCCAGAGAGAGGGAGTTGACTTTAATTAAATCTTCTCTCCTATTGCTCAATTAACTTCTATTAGATTATTTTTATCTATTGCTGCTGCTTATGATTTTGAGATAGAGCAAATGGATGTGAAAACTAATTTCTTACATGGGGATCTTGATGAGGAGATTTATATGAGGCAACCTGATGGTTTTGTTGTAAAAGGAAAAGAAGAATTGGTTTGCAAGTTAAAGAGATCTTTATATGGATTGAAACAGTCACCTAGAATGTGGTACCAGAAGTTTGATGCTTTTGCATTGAAAATTGGTTATGTTAGGATTGAGGAAGATCATTGTGTTTACATAAAACAAATTGATGATCAATTTTTAATTATTATCTTGTATGTTGATGACATGTTGTTTATTGGTAACAACAAGGTAATGATCAAAGAATTGAAAGCACAACTCTCTAGCACATTTGAGACGAAAGATCTAGGGGCTACAAAATATATCCTTGGTATGGAGATCAACAAAGATAGAGGTAACATAAATCTTTTCTTAAGTCAAAGCACCTATGTTGATACTATTTTGAAACAATTTAACATGCATGATAGTAAAGCAACTAATATTCCTTTACCAGTTGGCACGAAGTTAAGTTTATACATGGGTCCTAAATCTGATTTTGATTACGAGGAAATGTCTAAAATTCCATATGCTAGTACAATTGGTAGTTTAATGTATGCAATGGTCTATACAAGACCAGATATAGCCCAAGCAGTGGGAATTCTAAGTAGGTTTATGTCAAACCCTGGTAAAGAACATTGGACTTATGTTAAGATGGTGTTTAGATATTTACAAATTACTTCTAATTACTATTTGGTTTATCATGGTGCTAATGATATTGATATTATGCACAAATCATTGGACATATAGGGTTTTGTTGATTCAAATTGGGCAGGAGACTTGGACAGACAGAGGTCGACAAGTGGCTATGTGTTTACTTTGTTTGGAGCTGCAATTAGTTGGATGAGTAAGAGGCAGCACACGATTGCTTTTTCCACCACAGAAGTAGAGTACATGGCTGCTACACATCCCTCTAAAGAGGTAGTTTGGTTATAGAGACTTGGGAAAGGTATTGGTTTTAATTGCAAGAAAATTAGACTTGAATGTGATAGTTAGAGTGCTATTTGTTTAGCCAAAAATCCTATGTATCATGCTCGTACTAAGCATGCTGATGTTCAGTATCACTTTGTGCAAGCAATGGTTGAGAGTGGGAAGGTATTGATTGAGAAAGTTGAGACTTTGATCAATGTTGCATATTATCTTACGAAACCAGTTCCTACAAATAAGTTCTCTTGGTGCAGGAAGGCCATTGGCCTTAAGTCTTGTACTTGATTTATAATAATGATTCCTTGTTTAGAATAATTGCAATGTATAATGTCAAGTGGGAGAATGTTGGGAATAGGGTCCCATTTAATTGTAATCCTAAACATATTTCATGTATCTCCTAAGTCCTTGGAAAGTGTTCCCTAACACTAGGATTAGAAAGAGATTAAATTTGAATGAAATGAACATGTAAATTGACATTTGTGATTATTCCTAAATGATAGGAACATGTGGGGATGTCCAAGAAGAGATCCTACAAGATAGGAGCACATGGAATACCCACATGGAAGGTGGAACCCACCTTGCTTTAGTTAACTGTTTGGAGGATTGATAACACTTTAGTAATACATGTTTAGATCCTAGAAATTAGGGATTGATATTTACATGAGTGGAGTGACACTATCAGTTTAGTATAAGTTCAATTCAGTTCAGTTCAGTTTAATTTAGTTCAACTTAGTATAGTTCAGTTCAATTTAGTTCAGTTATGGTTCAGTTATCTTCAATTGCATGTAGTTATTTTGAGTTGAATGCTAGTTGACTTATGTTGACTTGAGTTGCATGACTAATGACTTTAGTTTCATGACAGATAATAGGTGGATACTTTAAGTTAAGTGGGGATGATCAATCATGCATAATGTTTGCATGAATTGGTGGAGAGATATGTTTCAGTTAACTAAGATTGACTTGGGACCACCTTGGGCGCCCAAGTTGGCATCTTTCAGTTAACACCTTTTACATGAGAAGATATTTACAAGGCTTAGTCAAGTGGGCCCATTCTTGGGCACCAACTTTGAGGTGAAGATTGTAAGATATTTTCTTGACCAAAGTTCAGTTAAGTATTTAGTTTGGGGCGCCTAAATTGAGGAAGACTTTCGTTTGACTTTAGATTACATTGTGGAACTCTACTTGCCTAATCTAGGCGTAGATTTTTGTGAGGATCTTTATGCTCTTGTTTTGTACAACTCTTATGAGTTTACATGCTCAATTATTGTCTATTAATTGCAGCAAGTGGATGAGAGTTCTATGAGAGTTTATTGCAGGTTGTGAAGAAGGATTGTTGAAGGCAAAGAAGCATATCAATCAAGGATTGATATAGTATTATTGTAATCTTGTTATAAGGTTAAATAATACAAGAACTATTGATTCTGGTGGAGTTTTTTCCCAAAAGGGTTTCTCCACGTATATGTTGTGTCACTTCTATTTTCTTGTCTCATTCTTCTACAATCTTCTGTCTCTTTCCACAATTGGTAAAATTCATCTAAACAGATTAATCATACACAAAGAATTGTGACAAAGAACACTTAATTAAATCTACAGTCTCATAGTTTTACAAGTTTTAAGCTACAATATTACGTTCATTTCCAACATCAATGAATGATATATATATATATATTTATATATTATAATATACATACATATACATACATATATAGCATTTAAAGCTATTCATTATATATATATATGTACATGTGTATATATATGTAGATATATATATATATATATATATTTATATATATATTAAGAAAGTATTTGAGGCCGATTTGTATATATAATATGCAAAGTATTAGAAGTCGATTCATACATATATTATGTAAAGTATAAAGGCCGATTCATATATGTATATCCTTTGGTCGATGAAATGACAGGGAAATTAATACAGACACATAGAGATGTTAAGCTACAGGAATATAGGAATGTATTGCTATAGGATACTATGCAATTTTAGATAAAAAGTCTTTAATCAAAGAGTTAAAACCACCATTAGCAATAAGAGTAAGGGTATTAAAAATACATCATAATATTCAAATTATGAGCATATTTCAAGCTCATTAGGATCTCCCCCCTTTCTATACCCCGCCAGTACGCGTGGTTGGGATCGTCCCTTGGAGTGATGAAATCCCCAAGCAGGTCCCTCTAAAAAGAAGGCACTAGTCATTTCCAGCTACTCCCTAGGCTCACACAAAGTGCAAGGGGAAAGCGAAAACAAACTAATGCCCCCTTTGGGTAACACAAAAAATAGACTTATAGATAGAGCAAACAGTGAATTTTACTCCCCCCTAGTTAACTATGTTCCTAGATTAACGAAAACAACAAGGAAAGATTTTAAAATCTGAACAAACAGATGGCCCTACAAGCAAGTGTTAGCTATTTTAACCATTGTTCTTCGTCAATTACGAGAATATGCTACAAAATGTTAGCAAGAAATCCAAATATACCTACAAATAAATAAGGTTAGGGGGTTAGAACCTGAAAACAACAAAAAATTGAAGCAAAAATGAAGCTAAAATGGCTGTTTTACCTCCCAAAATGTTCTATTTTTGGGCAAGTTCGCCCCTTTGTAGTAGTCCTTTGGGAAATTTCAGCCCTTTGTGACAAACTGTCAAAAAATAGAGTCAAAATAAGGGAAAGTCCGCCCCTCTGTGACAAACTATCAAAAAACATAGTTAAACCAAGGGAAGGTATGCCCTTCTACGACAAATTGTCAAAACATAGATTCCAAACAAGGGCGATTCTGCCCCTCTATGACAAATTGTCAGAAACAAAGTCAAAACAAGGGAAAGTCTGCCCCTCTGCAACAAAGTGGCAAAAAATAGAGTCCAAACAAGGGCAATTTTACCCCTTTGTGACAAAGTGTCAGAAAATAGAGTCCAAACAAGGGCAAGTCCTCCCCTCTGCGACAAACTGTCAGAAATAGAGTCCAAACAAGGGAAAGTCTGCCTTTCTATGAAAAACTGTCTGAAAAAGAGTCAAAACAAGGGTGAGCTTTCCCCTCTGCGACAAAGTGTCAGAAAACAAAGTGCAAACAAGGACAAGTTTGCTCCTTTGTGACAAATTGTCAGAAAATAGAGTTAAACCAGGGGCAAGTTCGCCCCTCTGTGACAAACTATCAGAAATAGAGTCCAAACAAGGGCAAGTCTGCCCCTCAGTGACAAACTGTTAGAAATAGAGCCAAAACAAGGGCAATTATGCCCCTCTATGACAAAGTGTCAAAAAACAAAGTCCAAACAAGGGCAAGTCGACCCCTCTACAATAAACTATCAGAAAATAGAGTTAAACCAGGGGCAAGTCCACCCCTCTGTGACAAACTATTAGAAAACAGAGTTAAACCATGGGAAAGTTTACCCCTCTATGAAAAACTGTCAGAAAGAAAGTCAAAACAAGGGCAAGTCTGCCCCTCTATGACAAAGTGTTAGAAAACAGAGTCCAAATAAGGGAAAGTCCGCCCCTCTATGACAAACTATTAGAAAACAACATGAACACTAGGGCAGGTCTGCCCCACTATAGTCAAATGTCAGAAAACAACATGAAAACTAGGGCAGGTCCGCCCCATTGAACCACACTAGAGGGAAAGTCTACCCTTCTGTAGTAACTTGGAGGGAAGGTCCGCCCCTCTGCAGGGAAAGTCTGACGCTCTGCGACCTGAACCTGCAAACAAACTAAACAACAACAAACATGAAATGAAGGAACCCGTTTGTGGGTCCCACCGGGCGTGCCAGAAATGTGAAGCCACGAGTTTATCCTATCCTAAAGGTGCAAAATAACTATAATGCAACGGAAAGAAAACACAAGGAACAACTCAAATATTAGCCTAAGGAATGATGACACAAAGAAAGATAGAAAAATAATGATTATAAATGCTTATACCTTTGTGTTGTTGAATCCCTTGGTTGGCCCTTGATATTGTAGATTTGTGTGCTCCGTTAATAGCTGTAAAATGAAGGGGTGGATGCAAGATGGACAATATGGATACAAGATAATGGTATTTTTGATGAAGCTACAATGGCAAGATGCAATTAAACTATGATGCTAATGCTAGTGGATAATGAAGGATAGTGCTTGCAAGTGAGTGAGCAATTTGGTAGCATAAGGGTGCAAATGGCTAAGTATTCTCAAATAGAAAAATGACAAGAGTTTGGTATCAAATGCATAAGGTCCCCAAATGAGAGAAAAGTGGGGGTATTTATAGAGGCAATTGAATTCTCTAGAGAATTCAATGCTCAAGATTGAGCCACCATGGCCAAGATGAAGGGCTATGGTGAGTTGAGGACTCACAAGCCCTCACATCTTGACATGTGGAATGTGACATGGCCAAGGATGTGATGAGGTGTACATGAGGTGGAAGAAGGACATGTGATGGAGGTACTTGTAAGTACCTTGATGTGACCACTCAATGATCACATGGGGAAGAGAAGATTCCTTGGAGGAATAAAAGTGAATTTAAAATTCACAATGATTGGAAGAATCTAGTGGATAAGACAAGGTTCCCAAAAGGAGAGGTGAGAAGTACCTTGGATAAAACAAGGCGCTTAAAAAGGTAAGTACTTACCCACATTTGACTTGATGTGACAAGTCAAAAATTCTAGAATACTTTGGCACATGTGATGTGACAAGTCAAAGGTTCTAAAATTTGTATGAGGAAGAGAAGATTCCTTGGAGGAATAAAAGTGAATTAAAAATTCACATGGAGAAGAAAGGAGCCTTGGATGAATAAAAAGAAATTAAAAATTCCTTGGGGAATGGGGTGGGTTGACCAAGGTATTGATTAGGCTTAACTAATCAGTAATTAGAAGATAATTAGTGGCTAATAAGGATTAGAAGCCAACTTGCAAAAGTTGGAGGATGTGACACATCCTAATCAAGGATTAGACATGTGCACATCCCTAGTGAAGAGATTAAGAGGTTGATTAAGATTAAGAAAATGATGTGACATGTGAGGAATTAAATAAATGTAATATTTAGTTAATTCATTTGATGAAAGGAGGATTAAAGAGATAAGGTATTTAATTATTAACTAAATACATTAGAGAATTTGACAGAATTAAGGGTATTAATTAGATAATAGTGATATTACCTAATTAACGCAAATAAAAAGGATGCTTAGACGAAAAAGGATAAATTTGGATAAATTAAGTATCCAAATTTAAGTGTCTACAGTTCCCTTGGTTGATTACTTTTTCCCACAAGGCAGAACCTCTAAGAAAGCAAGCAAGTATACCCATAGTTCGATCAATCTTTATTCCATATGAATAAAGAGAGAACACATGCCATATACTCCACTCACACTTGCACACAAAAAGTGAATGGGTCTAGCTTTTTGATCACCCAGATAAGGGGAGAGCATATGCCTACCATCCATCAAGCACAAAAGACATTAGGTTCATTAATATTTTAATTAAGCTATGTTCCTATCTTAACCAAAAGGAAACATGGTGTTCATTAACCTTTTAATTAAGCTATGTTCCTATCTTAACCAAAAGGAAACAAATAAATCACTTCTAGCCCCTGCAATATATCAGTAGTTTGATAAGAATGTCTTTGACAGTGAATCCAGGAAACATGCAAAACAAAAACATAAAGTATTCGCTTTCAAATTTAGTGAAAAATAGAGAAACTACAAAAGACACCAAAACAGAGACAAAAACTGCCATAGAATGTGCAGAAGGCACCAAAACAGAGACAAAAGGTGCCAAAATAGAGACAAAAGGTGCCAAAACAGAGATAGGAGGTGCCATAATGTGCAAAAGGTGCCACAAAATGAGCAAAAGGCGCCAAAACAGAGACCAAAGGCGCCAAAATAGGTGCAAAGGTGCCAAAACAGGTACAAGAGGCACCAAAACAGGTGCAAGAGGCACCAAAAGTCTCACGTTCGAACCTGTGAACATAAATTTTCAAGCATGTTAATAATAAACAGGGCGAGGCCCCATGGTGGGTGCCATTTTGTGTGTATGTGAAATGTGCAAAATTAGTATCAACACAAACCTTAATGAAATGATTTATATTCAAAGATTCGAAGCAAATAAATTATTCTAATTTACAACAAACTAAATCTTTCAAGAACGTCTCATTGTCCTCTATTCTTAATGATTCTTTTAACCTTTTGGCCCTCAGATTTTTGTGTACAAATGCTATTAGAATGACACTTAAGAAACGAGATTAGTATTCGACATGCAATCCAACTAAATCCCTACATGAAACTATATGCAAACAATGATGATGAATGCTATGATGAAGGGATGATGGTGATTATGATAAATAAACAAGTGTAGGTGGATGCTATGGTATTGAACTAGAATGATATATGCATGATTCTACATATGCTCAAATGAAAACTTAAAATGAACTAATCTAAAATGCAACTTTGATGAAAGATGAGACATAAAATGCAACTATGATGCAAGATTTAAAGCTAAAATGAAAATGGAAAGCAAAACATGATGTAAAAACTAGCTATAAGACTCCAAAATTCTCCCAAGCTCCAATGATAAACTTGCATGATAACTTTACTTCAAATGTGGATGCAAAATACAATGCCAAAGGGTTGTATTTATAGCCTTTTCCAAGCATATAATGAGGTGGAAATAATCAACGGTCTAGATTCAAACAAGAAAAATGGATGGTGAAGATGAAGAGAATCAAGATGTTGTCCCCTTGACCAAAGACACCATGCCATTTGGATGGAAGAATCTCCTAACCAATGGGAAACATGCCATTTGGATGGAAGATTCAAGTGTGGGAAGAGAAGACCATGTGCTTCCAAAATTGGAGGAAGTGTGGGAGGAATAAGTCATGTGCTCCAAAATGGGTGGAAGTGTGTGAGGAATGAGTCATGTTCTTTTTTAAAATGAGTTGAAGATCATTCTAATTAAAAATTAGAGTTATTTATTTTCATGTGACCTTGGTGAGGTGGCACAAAAGGTTGTAAACATGTGCTCAAATTCCTAATTGGATTAGTGATGATTAATTAAATAAAACAAGCTTATGTAAATTTATTTATTTAATTAATTTAGAAGAATATGATTTAGATTTGGAGAATTTAGAAAATGAACAATATAAATAAATTGAGAATTTATTTATACATAGTCAAAATATTAATTAAATAGCTAGTATTTAATTAATTAAAGGTGATGACCGATTTTAGGTGTATACAGTTCTGACACTTAGTCATTTTTCACTAAGTGTTACCATTAATGCCAAAGGGGGAGATTGTTGGCATATGGCTTGGGGAGATTGCTTCTAGCTTCTAGTGTTGTCATTGATGGCAATTGAAATTATTATCCCGGTCTGCAGATCAAAATTTATTCATACCGGCAGATAAAGTAAAGAACAAAGTATTACTAGCAGAAAGCAAGAAGAATAGGGTATCTGAGTAATATGTTGATCTGTATGCTTCACCAGATCATCTATTTGAGTTGTGGATCCTCGGGATAGGTTGTTAAGCATATATGTTATCTCATTGTTAAGATTTGTGATGTTGCATTAATCAGTGTACGAGCTTGGAGATCCGGTAGAATGATTTTCTATTTATTTCCTCATTATGGCCGACTTAATGAATGTAGCATGGCACATATGTATAAGGAGTAGTTGTTTAAATGTTTCTATGTTTGATAATTTTGTTTTGGGTCCGAGCAATGGTTTGGATGACTTGTGTTGGTGCGCATCATAAATTGTTCATGATCTGAGCCAACATGTGGAGAATATTTTATATTTTTTTTAAGTCCACATATAATGGCTGAATTCTTGCTAACGGATATATATATGCAAGTTTAGGAAATTCATTCTGTATGTAGGCGTAGGGTATGAATGTGTGTAGATCAGAGAAGATGTATGTGCAAATATCAAAAGATCGGTCGAGTGAATTCTGCTTGTGCAGAAGAGGATTTGGTGAAGCGAATTAAGGAAGAGAAGAGCTAAGTGCAAAGTCTGACAGAAGGTCTATAACTTGATTCATGAGCTTCACTAGAACTGAAACCAGGCATTTGTAGATGCTATCTTCTTAGTTCAATATTTTATTGTAATCACAAACATTTTGTAAGGCAGTGAGCCTTTCTTATTTTGAGTAGTGAGCTCTAGGCAGTGTGCCTGAATGCTTGTGCATTCTATTTTCTTCATACTTTTAACAAAGTATATAAATTATGGATTAATCTCCACTGTGGTTTTTCCCATAATAGGGTTTCCACATAAAAATATTGGTGTTATGGTGTTTTGATTGTTTCTTTAATGTGCTTGCATGTCTATTTCAGTTTAAATGTTGTGAATGGTTTATGATTTGAATTCAAGTTAAAATTTTATGGAAAATTGATTCACCCCCCCTCTTAGTGTTCCTTAACTCCAATAGATCACACATATTCTACAAAGTTCATGCAAGGTTGCTTTTAGTTGTTCTACAATGATTTGGCTAGGAGGGGCATAAAATACAGTCAACATATAATATGGTTGAAAAACTATGCATCAGAATTCAAGAACTCATGGATGTTCCATTAGTTGAGAATGATGCATGTTATTACAGGTGTTCAACATATTTGGAACTTTTGTGAGGTCGAGCATGGAAAGGGGGGGCATGATGGTGCAGGATCATGTATCAAAAGTGAATTAGCACAAGAAGAGTTAAAGTATAAAGATAATGCAAAGTTGATAGATGCAAAATCAATCGTCGTGTGGTGTAATACTTTGATGGGTCCAAGTAATGAAGGTAAGTCTTTAGTTCATATTTTTTTTGGTTGATAGGTGATACTAACATTGCACCATATGAGGATTATTGTACACTGACAGGATCAAGTGAGCTACACTCTTTCCTTAGCTCAAATGCAAGTTCATAGAGTATCCATATGCAGAAGATGGCATGCTTTTGTTCTTCATGTACAATTCAAGCCTAGAATGAGTGCGAGTCAAAGGAGTGGGTTGACAAATGGTGGTTATCTTAGCCCACTTCATACATATTAGCCCCCGATGGCATTGGAAATGACATAGATGGAATCATCAGTTGACTTTGACCATATATCAGATCTAGTTCAACCAGGTAATATATCTACTTGTATAGTTTTTGAAATTCCTATTGTTATCTTATTTTGTAATGTTGACTAATTTCATCTAATTTGCTGCACATATAAATGTAGGGCATGTTTATGCAATTATTGCATATCAAGAAAACGAAGAGGGAACATATTATTACTTTTGTCATTGTGTTGAGGCCAAAAAGAAATTGGAGGCCCCAATTATAGATGGAGAAAACATCAAATACCCTACAGACTCAGTGGTTGTTAATGGAACATGGATTATTAGGTAACAACATAAGAGTGTTAATGTTGGTTGTTTCAAGACTTTGACACGCATCAAAAGATTCTTCATTACTCAAACCTTGTCATGGAATCCAATGTTCATTTGATCAATTATGGGGTTACACCTTTGAACAAGACTTTATGGAAGGTGTGTGAGTCTGACCATGAGACAATACTTGACATAATAAAGAGTAGAACAGAACAAGATGGTTCATTGGATTAATTTGTAAGTATGCACATCAAGATTAGTTGATAGTTAGACGTTACGTTTCTATATTTGAAGTTTACATATGTTTTAGTTCCAAGTTTGTACATATGTTTTGGTTTGAAGTTTACATATGAATATTGGCAGACTATATGTTTTGGTTCAATGCATAGTTTAGACAAGGTAGTGAGCATTGAAAAGCTCACTAGCTTGTCAATGTAGTAGCATAGACAAGGTAGTGAGTTGTTTGAAAAAATGCCTCAAAGAAATGGGGTCTCCTGGTGATATCACTAGCTTATTAATGCTATATCATAGACAAGGTAGTGAAATGTCTCAAATAAATGGGGTCTCCTGTTGATCTCACTAGCTTTTTAATGTGGTAGCATAAACAAGGTAGTGAGTTGTTTGAAACAATGCCTCAAGAAATTGGGTCTCCTGGTGATGTACATCACTAGGACACCTGTTGATGTACATCAGGACACCTATCGATGGGTGTTTTTGCACATCTCAACACAAACAACACACAAGTGTGATGGCTCTCTTTAAAAGTGAAAATCTACAACTAATTTTCAAAAAATCACCCCAAGGTCTCTTGGGTGTCAGGTCATGACTTGCAAAAAAAAATTAGTTGTTGTTGTGATTTTCTAGTAATCACAAGGGGACTTTGTGATTCACTAAGCTTGGAAGTTTCAGGTCTCCAAATGGAGTTTCAAAATTTTGGAAATGATGAACAGTGGCTGTGTTTAGAACAACAAGCTGAAATTCACTTCTATCATCAAATTTGGCTTTACAATGATGCTGGAAACTTGTGTCAAACTTCATATTTTGAAAGGAATAGCAAAAGGGGAAAGGTTTAGAGATTTTCCAAAGTCTACAACTAAGTTGAACAGTAACAATGGAGGATTCTACAGTGGACATACTTCCCAAACCGAGTTTTACTTAACCAGGGACAACCCACAATATCATAAGACTAGTGCAATCTTCAAGGGGTTTTTGCAGATTTTCAGATTGTACATTCACCTATTAAGCATGAATAAACAGTTGAAATTAGGTGCAACAAAATAAACAAGCTCAGAATAACTTTACACAACAATTTGTCATGAATAAACAACCAAAATTATGAGCTGAAAGTGCATCAAACACTATAGCATACATCCACCATTAAAGCACGACATGAGCTACTAAAAGAAATGAACTTAAACTTGAAACAACAATGTTGAAATAAACTATTGGAGATAGAATCATGCACACATAGAGAGCAACACACAAGAAACCATTAACTAAATGCTTTTTTTATATTTTGTAGCAGCATGTCTTTACACAACAACTCATCTCTCTCTTTGAAAATAAGAGGATGCCCCTATTTATAGTTTTCCAAAAGAAGAATGAATGGTCAAGATTCATTTACAATGAGTGGCTCAGATTCATTATAACTTAGGGTTTCACCTAACCCCAATATTTTACAATATAAAAATAGACTCTTTTGTGTTTTCCCTATTTTTTCTTCTAGTTTATTTTGTCTTGTAGCTACTTTTAGCCTTTTCAGCTATTTTAGAAAATATTCATCATTGATAATGGGTTTCCCAACTTCTTTCTGCAGAGTAGCGTATTCCATGAACTTGCCGATCATAGCCAACAATTTCTTTTCTTCAGAGAGAACACACTTAGAGATCTGGAAGGCAACTCTCTTGAATCCTTATGTCATTTGATCTCGATGCCCTATGTATTTTGGTGCAGCTTTGATCATTTGTTCGAAATCTATGAAGGATCTTGTAGCAAAACCCATGAAGTCTGGTGACAACGTGTCACCCACCCCCTGCTCTACCTTCTTGTGGAATTCTTGTTTGATTTTCTCTCGATCTAACTCCAGGGTGGGCATTTCATAACTTGTCATCAGTTTTAAGTAATCATCACACTCAACTCGATGCGCTACGATCCATTCATGATTTGCCTCCAATTCTTGTACCATTTCCAAAATCTCCTTTCTATATTCAAAATTCATTAGCCATGTCTTGGGAAACCAATGTTCTTCTTTGGACAACACCAATTCCTTTTCCCAGATTTCCTGAGAGAACTTAAGAATGCTCTCCAGCTTCGGATATGTAATCATGTAAAGCTTGGGAAATTCCTTGCAGGTCCTAATTACTTCTCTGACTTACTTTTGTAGAACCCAAAAGTCATTGTGCATCTTGGTTGTGCATTTGATGCCCTTGTCGCTGGTGTCAATTACCCTTTTGAACTAGTCTGAGGTAGACTTGGTCCAGTTCTTCATTTCCTCCTTTCAACTAACTTCTTCTTTGGATAGGATGACAGGTGCAAGAGATTCTACTAGAGCTTCTTCTCTTGATGAGGTCCATCGTTGTATGAAGGTGGTCAATTCTAACACCTGTGTTTTTAGTTTCGCCTTTGTAGATTGATCTTTATTCATCTATTGCAGGATGGTGGACATTGACCCCTGGAATTCATCTATTTTTTGGGTTCGAGTTAAAGGGCCTAAATTGATAGTCAACACTTGGTAGTCTTTACCTTGGATGGTATTTGCATCTTTTCCCATAGTAGGAGTATCCACTTGTAGTATCCTAGATCCAAAGGTATCAGTTGTAATGTGAGACTTGATCTTAGGTTTCTTCTCCTTCCTAGTCTTTACCTGCGCTCTGGCCAGGATTGCCTCTAATCAAGCCTTAGGATCAACAACTATTGGGGCCTTTCTTTTGAGTTGTTGTGTTAACCATGCAAGAACCTCTATTTGATGCTCTTGGGATTCACGATCCCTCTCCTCTTCTTGTTCCTTTAGATGCTCATCCTCTTCATTCCTAGGAGCTTCTTCATCATTTCTCTCTTCTTCACCCTGCTCCTTTTTTTGCAATACGACATCTCCTTTGTCTAGTTCAGCAGATTCCACATTTTCCTTAGTGATATTTTCTTTTGCTAATGTTGCCCCCTTACTTTCTTCCTTTTTGGGCTTAGCATCCTTCTCTTCTATACTCTTTTCTTCTTCTTTTTCTTTCTCCCCCTCTTGGGGCACTTCTTCGTGTAGCAAGCCCTTGTCTTGGCCAATTCTTGGGAGCTCATCAATTATCTCCACATCAACATCTATGTCAGTTTTCACTTCCTCGAAGTGATGCTCCTCGGGGTTTGCCTCCTCATCCATCTACTTCTCAGGATGTTCTTCTTTTTGCTCCTGGTCGGAGGTCTCAACTTCATAATAATCATTAAGCTTACCTGCATCTCCACTCTCGAACGTTTATTTCCCTTCTTCATCGGAGGCTACCTTGTCTATATTTACCCTTAGTATGCCCTCAAGATGCTCAAAGTAGTCATCCCAATCAGATTCCTTTGGCTCTTTAGTAATATCCACATATGTCTCCTTAGGCTATTCCTCGTTAAGCTTCTCCATTTCCTCATAAATTTGCATGGTGGCCTCCATTAAAGGGGGCTTACTAGGTGGTGGAGGAAGAGGCAAGGCAACAACAAGCTAGGCCATTAGTGTTTGAACTTGTGGTGTGAGGATTACCTGGGAGAGTTTTGAAGGCACACTTTGTAGATAAGAGGAAAAAGCATGTGGCAAAGTGAGAGGTTCCATGAAAGTTATGGGAAAAGAAGGCAGTAGTCTAGAAAGGGTTGGTAGCACAAGCAGGAGCAAGGAGGATGATAGTGGGGAAGTAGCGGAGGAAGAAGAATCTAACACCACCACCAGAGCAGTTGGGGAAGTAGAAGTGAGGTGAATTGAGATGTCCATAGCAAGCGGAGATGAGACAGGAAATGATTTGGGAGTGGTAGGGGATGGTGCAGTGGCAGTAGAAGTAGTGGTTAATGGGAGCGTAGAGGTGGTGGGCAGTGGTGAGCGAGGTTGCTCAACTTTTTCTTCTTCTTCATGCGAGGGTCCTTCCTCCTGGATGGTTGGAATTTGGAGAATAAAAGTTCCCATTCTTTTTTCCTTCTTTGGTGGCTACCCTTCCGTTGATTTTCTTGTATATACTTTGTGCTTGGGCTTCCGCTTAGCTGTGTCCTTCCTTTTCCTAGACCTTGTGATGGGTGGAGACTTGGGAGCCTTGCTCGATGAGCCTGCATTAGCACCACTATCTATTTAACTCTTGAGCTCATCCTCGAGCTTTCCATATGTTAGTTCTACACCTTGCTCTTGTAACTGATCCATTTTCTCATCTATCCATTCCTTAGTTCTTTGTTCAATAGGATGAGTGATAGTATCCAAGTTTGTGACCTCTTCCTCAGCCTAGTCAATGAATAGTAGTGGCACATTTACCAAAGCATTATGATTCTCATTAAAAATATTATCTTCCTTGATAATTTGATCAGGCACTGGGAACAAATTAATGGCAATATGAATTGGGCGGTCATCGTCATATAATGCCACCTCTAGACCTCTCTGTCATCATCACATTTTTCCCAAAAGTCTTCAATGTGAGGTTTGTGGGCATATTGTCATCCAACCTATTTCTTCAATTTCCTGAGGGGATCCATGCCTCCTCTATCTATGTGAAATTCAAAGTTATACTCTGTAAGCTCCTTCTCAAAGTATTCTACACACAGGGCAATAAGAAAATAGTACATTCCTTGTCTGAATGTGAAGGGATATGGGACCCCAACACGGTGCTTGTTGTTCAATAGGGTGTGGGTAGTCTGCAACTATCGAGAAAGATCCAACAATACTATCCTATCATTTGGGTATCGGGGCAACCGGTAGGGCCTTCCTGAGAATCCCTCTGCTCTGATGTATGTAAATTTTGGGGATTGGATGAACAAATATCCAAAACCCTTTATAACTACTTTGGCGTTGTCTGACACTCTTCTGTGTTAATCTCCCCCATGGTTTAGATGATATGCCCAATGAAGGCATCATTGACTCTTCTATAGTCTTTCTTAAAGTTCCTATATTGAAGTTGGAGGTAGCAGCCATATACCTTAAGCTATCCCTTCTTGGTTCCCAACACCCCAACACAATCTAATCCTTTGTATGGGAACTTTACAGCCAGGAGATAGACCAGATAAGAGTTCATGTAGAACTGTGAAGTCTTCACTACCATGAATTGATTATGTAAATTCTCACTGATGATTTTGGCCCAGTGGAATTTGGTGTTGCTCTAGAGAATTTCCTCTGCAAAGTAAAACATCCACTCCTCAAAGAATTTGGAAGTGGGGAGGCCCATTACTCTACTTAGGGGTGTGACCAAGTCATTAGTTTCTTCCACAAAGTCACTTCTATATGGCATTTGGCATACCTTGCTAGCGTTGCCCATCTTATCCTTTAGCCAAGTTTGGTTTATTTTCCTTTTGCAACCGATGGGGTCCTCTTCCTAGATGTTCAAGGAAAATTCTTTTGATACCTCCTCCATTTGGTCGAAGGTTGGGATGCCAAATGTCCTCCCAATAGACTGGGTAGATTGGTTCGCCAACACCTTCCCATCCTTGGCGACTATCCTTCTGTTTTGAGAGTGATATCACTCTCAACAAGAAAAGACCAATTCTGGGTCCACCAAAGCGGGAGGAAAGCCTGCTACCTTTGCAAGGCCACTTTCTTTGATTCTTAAGGCCTCCTTTGTTATGGGTTTTACCATAACTCTCTACTTGAACTCATCGATATTGACGTGTTCGAGGTTAGTATCAAAGACCTTGTCCCAGTTGGAAGTGATTTTAGAGGTCCACTCAACTCCGTGGAACTATTACTTCATTTGTTCTTTCTCTTCTTTTCCTCTTGGAGTTCTATTTGGTATTTTCCCTTTATCAATATTCTCAACTGGTTTCTTCGTTGGTCCCTAAACAGGTTCAATAAATCCTACACATGAAAGGTGCAATAAGTGCGTTGAAATATTAAGAGGGAAAATGTTAGTCAAATCATGCAAATTAATCATTAATTGCATCCACACATACTTAAAAGATCATCAAATTTACCATATTTCATCATTTGAGGCTCGTTTGGGAAGTTTGTTGCAGTGCGGGTTTCCGCCCTGTAGAAGCCTTCAGGGTGAAAGCCCTTAAGGGATGGTGCTAGGAAGGCAGACTTCCAAAGGAAGCCACCTGATGATAAATTTCCAGATGAATCAATTCTTGAGTAAATCTCTTATGAAGTTATTGGGTACGTGTGTAAATCGGTGATGGAGGCACTTGCAATTGTTTTCCTTATCAGATCAACCTTTAGGGCTTGTGCAGGTGTGGAAGATGTGGAAGCCATGAGTGAGACTGTTGTTGGTGTTTTGTTGCAAAGGAACAACCAAAAGGAGATGACCTTTTGCAAGCAGAATTTTGTATTGCGGGATCCGCATGGTCATTCTACTCATTCAATTTCAGTTGTAATTCCCTCGATGCACACAAGAAGTTAAACTTAGCCCTTTAGCTCAAAGATTTGGTCATTCTATGAAATGTAGGCTTTCAGAGTGCAGAAGCCGTGGGTTGGGTTACCACCAAGTTTCATCTCTTAAACAACGGCTTCAAATGTGTTGGCTATTTTTCCTGAAGAACCGAACAATCCTCTAAGAAGTAGCAAACTCCTATGATGAAGAACTGTTAGGTTAGTGGCCAACACAATAAGCATAGGATTTTAAAGTCCATACTCCTTCACTTTAGGCTCTGTGAAACCTAGGAGGGTAATCCCAATTGCGTTTTCGTGCAATATAATCAATTAGTAACACATTTATACACAGATTAATTCCTTTTATAGCAGATAGAATCAATTTCACTAAAGATTTGGCAGCTTTTCAAATGAAGGATTAGCCATCTGCTAAGAATTGAAAATAATTCCACTTTTACTACCCTTGGAGAGATTTTCTATTTAAGTATTATCTTCTCAAAATTCTAGAGCCAAGAACACTATTTGTTCATCTTATGCAACATTTTCTGACAAAATGACCAGTGTCTAATCAATTGGAGCAATGGAGTCAAGTACACAAGAGGATCAGTAATATAAAAATTATTTATTGAAGGGAGAAACTGACTATTTTTCGTATTGCTTTGTGTTTACAAAAACTCACTGTGCAAGAAACATTTACTTCTTAGCAAACCTAAGCCATTCCTTACAAAGTTTATGACCCTATTCAAGCATTTTAATTAATTCTTTGAATTAAAGCTGAAAACAGAGTAATACATTCAAATGAAATATTTGAAGACAAATGATAACACCATTAGTATTTTTCATTCATGACTTTGAAATGAACAATACACAGGAGCGTATCAATTTCTTGATTGATATTTGTTTCAATATCAGTAATTGGTATAAAACTCATTTAAGATCGTTACATACATGACTTCTTATCCAAGACAAACTACTGGCCTACTTAGAAACTCTATCCTAAGTGCCCTTTCTGAACTTAGCTTTTACCTAGAACCTTATTAAGACTTCAGAATCCAACCTCTGTAATAAGCCCTGAAATCCCCTTTTATAGGACAAGGGAGCAACAATCATCATGCTTAATTAAATTTACATTTCATTTGATTTGTACTAGAATTCGAGATATTCCTAGTTTGTTACATGCAATCATTTTAAGAAAATGGAAGAGTAAAATACTGCTTTCCACATTCCTTGAATGAAGACACACCAGCTCCTTGAAAGGAAGATTTTGTTTTAACGATTTTGAATCCTCATCCTTTTTGACCCAAGAAGATTCTCCAATAGAAGCTCCAACACAAACTTGTATATCGCTCGTAAACAACATACGCATTGCCAAGGTTAACTAGTATGGCACTTCTCCTACATACCAGCCCAAAAACTTTCCACCTCAGCACATGAAACAAGAAATCACATGAATGTTGAATAGGAAAATCCTAATAGAAAGGGAATCGTATCATCAAAAACAAAAATAGGGTGCAATCATCACTCTGAGTCATCAACCTCAGAGGATATTCGCCCACGTTTTATTCGTGGTGGGATCGGAGAAACTGTCACCACCTCTTTATCAGGATTCTTGGATAGTACCAAGGAGAGGGGATAATAATCACCCTTTGATTCAGTGTCACCCTCATTTTCTAAAGGGTTATTAAGAATCTCACATGGAGAATTTCCTTCCTTTGGATAGGCCTTATAATGTTCACTCTACATCCATGCCCTCTTTTCATATTTTACCATCCTCTTTTCTCTGTGTTTGATTAATTCTTCTGAAACTATCTGCTCTTTTGGATGCTAATTTTCCTTGGTACTATACTCCTTGAATTTCCCTAATCCTACTCTTCTTTTTGGCGTATAAGGAGCTCCATGCTTTCTAGCTTTATTCTCAAGACCTCCCTTAGGCTCAAACAAACACAACCCCTCAGATTTTTGAATCATCATGACAAACCTACTTGCCTAGAATGTCTAGACACTTCTCTGGAGAACTCAATTCTGGCACACTTCTTTATCAACCTTCAATCCTCATTCATTTCAAAATGAATTATGACATGGAAAATCACTCAAGTAATCTACATTAAATAGGCAATTTGAAGCATGCAAGATTAATGATTCGAAATCTCCTTATGCGAGCAAGTCGGTATGTTACAGCTCAAGATTGAATCTAAGTCATTGATTTTAAAGCACTTAAAACTTCATCCATGGGAAATAGCAATGCCAGCTCAAGTGTTGCGATCTTTCAATCAACATGTATCGCCAACCTAATTCATGCTTTCATTAATATCGGCGAATTACACAAGACAAGTTTTCTTAGAGGGAAACTTTCTTTATACAGTTCATTGCTTTGTCACTGATCTTTCCCTAATCTTGAGATGCTCATTAGTTATGAAGTTACTTGTGCGATGACTTCTTGTTCATTGGATCGTCCTACTTTAAAGCTTTATCAATGGTCCTCCAGTTCTTTCGCTGATCCCCTTTTTTATTTGCACGAGATCCCCAGGATGTTGCCACATTGCTCCTTCCATTAATGGTTATCGCCTATCGCTAATTTACTTTATCATCACTCGGCTCTATCAACAATGAAAACATCACTGTGATGGCCTTTAACCCTTGATTCTATGGGCTAACTTCTAGTCACTTCTGTTCCTTCATCGTACATCGCCAATTCAAACTTCATGCCTAGGATCCCATCAATGATGAGAGACATTGTGGAAACACCAGATCTTGGACACGTGCACCTGCATAGAACAAGTGGTGCAAAAGACATCGTCCATAAGATCATATCAATTTAGTGAAGGAAAAACCCTTTTAGAAGGAACCAATTGCTTATTGCTAATTTAGAACTTAAGTTCTGAGATAAATCCACGATGAGCCATAAGGCCTTCGTTCATCGCTGATTATCCTCATATTTTGTGCAAGCAATTAGCAATGAACGGTTTACATTATTTATAGGGTTCATCGCACATCACTAACATGAGAGCTACGTTTTACAACATATCCGTGATCACACGGTGCGACAACATATCGCTCATTGCTATTATAAATTTTCTTTTCAATGGCCATACATGATGAGTGATATCAAAGGAACGTACCGCTCATCACTCATCGCTAATTCAAGGTGTAAACTTATAAATAAATGAGCGATGATCGATATAGTTACAAGGGCCATCAAGACTTAAGTGAAATTTTTAGGCACATGCTCATAAGTTGTTCTTATGAAGGGGACTCCCTAGGACAATAATTAACTCAAAAACCTCTAAGTTATAAAATACAAAGCATACAAGGGCTCAAAAATCCTTACCCAATTTTAGAAAATAGAAAGTTTTGAACCTAGGCTAGAAAAGGGTCAGTTACAAGGTGACAATGAATGACCAAAGATACATTAAAATAACTAGCAACGGGCAATAGGGAGTCAATGGTCCAACATAATACTGTAAGCTTTTCTAGATAGTATCCCTATATCCAGATGCAATAAGGGTTTTAACATGGAACAAGGAATTTTTTTTTGAGGGTTCCATTAGTGAATCCAACTAGGGACACATGCCTCTTGTAGGCATGGCGAGATCTCAGAATTTCAGGTGAAGAAGACCAGGCACAAAAACAAAACAAAGAAATAACATATGCACAAAATTTACACATGCAAAGAAGACCTGAAAAGGGAGATCCAATCTCCACCCAACCAATATAAAAATTCAAAGATGCAAACTGTATTATGCATCCCTGAGTTCAGCTAGGTTTTACCCTCCTTATTGGTGGCATTAAGCCACAAAACGCTAAATAAGTTTGTGCCTCTGTAAAAAACTAGCCTTCTAAAGGAGTTGATGTTTTTCCATTTACATTTGTCCTTACTATACAACTAAAGTAAGAGAAATTTCAATCCTGCCAGAACAAATATTAGGCATCTTTTTAACAAGTGAGAGTCTGTCTGATTATAATCTTTGTTATCATCGTTTCTCACAATCTTTCTGAGTATAAAACTGCCAGTGTAACTTTCATCATCCTGTAGTGTAGAGTTAGGCATAAAATGAAAAATTTCATCATTACATGACACATATGTGTTATATTCATAATATGAAACATGTTCATTGTGAAAATAACATCCCTTGCTATTCATATCATTGTCATGCTTTGTCAAAATTCCTTCCCACTGAATTGGAGACTGAAAACATTCATAATCCTCCAAGTAATTGACACCTTGATACTCGACTTTATCTTCAATACCTTCATCAAAGGTAATACATTCATAAAAAATTCCCTCAAGGAGCACATCAATGTGGTGCTTTGTATGCTCAAGACCACATTTTGATCTAGTATCAGATGTATCATCAGAATCCTCAACAAAGAGTGGGTTATTTCTGCACCAATAAGGATCATTATTTCTTGTCTTTGGTGAAGATGGAGGCTCATCATACAATGGATTTTCCATTACACTTATTGCTGACATAAGAGCCTCATTTTTCTCAACATGGATGTCTAATTCCTCCAAGTCATTACAACATCCAAAATCATTGTAATCATTAGAAAAGAAAACAGAAACATTGTCTAATGCACTTACAATATTATCAGGACATTTCTCATCTACAACAAATTACTCTATCTCTTCGTCATGAGGATAATTACAACCCACATAAAATTTAGCATACTTAATGCCATCATTATTACTACAGCAAGAAGGCTTGTCAATATTGTAACTATGTTCAAAATTTCCAGATTGAATGCTCAGTCTTATGTCATCCATAGGAGCATAGGTAGTGGGCCCTTTAATAGAACTAGAACCGCACCCTTCATTTGCCTCATTGAAGTATATATTTTTAGCCTTTGCTCTTCTATCTTCCTCATCATCTAATATCTCACTACTCGATTCATACAGAGCAGCAAAATTATTATCATTTTTATTTGAAGACATAATGGTTCCTTGATGATGTGTCTAGGGATTTATTAGATTAGTATTACAGAATGTTGTGCAAGCTGAAACAATAGGGGTGCAAATGCTCCTATATTCATTTTTGACTTCTAGTTTACACCATTCACAAATATTAGACATTTTATGGCAGTAAACATGTGTATCCTAGTGATTCCTTTGCATCCCATATTTCAAGTTGTTTTCAATATTCATGGCTATCCCATAGGACTGATGTAAGGTTTTGGGATCTTTATCTCTCAGTAGATAGATCATTTTTTTTATCAAAAGCTCCCAAATAAACAACCAAACATACTGCATCACTTAGATCCAAAACATCAGGAATATCCCTTAATGTTTTAGCAAATCTTCGGTTAAATGTTGGCACTAGCTCATCATCTTCTTTCTCAATGTTCATAAATTTATTGAGCAAATAGCCAACACTGATTCTTTCACTTAACTACTCCATGAACACTACTTTGAACTCACTCCAAGAATAGACAAAGCATACTGGTAAATTAGAGAACCAATCTCTTGAATCTCCCTTTAGGGATTGAACAAATAACCTTATGATCACGTCCTCATGATCTATCTCGTAGTCATCCATTAAGTTACTAAATTATTGCAAATGCTTACTTGATGACTCACTCTTTGTACCACTAAACTTTGCTAGCTCATTTCTAATTTCAAATGGAATAATATTTGGGTAACCAAAAATGCCATCAAAATTTATGGCGATATACCTTTTGATGTTGAAGCTTATTTTATTACATGACAAGGCCTGAGCACTATGGATTGTTACATTTGGGTCCACACAAGGATGCATAGGGTGATGATACATTTTCTTATACTCTTAGAGGCCTTTTCTTATCAACTTTGTAGTTACACTAGGCAACTCAGACTTCTTTTACAACCAAATCTTAAGCTTTTACAAATGAAAATTTTATCTCTACTTGCTTAAGATCTTCTAAATGAATTTCTTCAAGAACATTGCATACGTAACTCTATAAATAAATATGCCATTTAGTAATACAGAAATATGCAAGCCTATCACTATTATTCCCTTTTTTAGTGCTTATTTTCACTCAATAGGGAATCAATTTTTTCAATTCTTACAAATATGGTTTTCATACACAGATTTGACTTTCTTGAAAACAAAAAAATGAAGAATACCTGGAAACTTGGAGTAGCTACTAACCTTTCTTCTTGACTGGAAATTTTTGTAGATCTGAGATTTTCTTCAAGTCTTCAGTAGGTTCTTTGGACAGAGTCGCCACCTCTTCTCAGAAGACTGAACTTCAAGAAATATGAAGCTCCTTCAAAGATGAATATCCTTATGGTTTTTATCCCATAATAGAGTCACATATATACCTTTTGAAACTTGCTCAACAGGAACATTTCTAGGTTTACTAATTCCTCAGTATCTGAACTAGATGTTCAGACTCACCAATTTTTTTACTCTAAAATTCTGCAACTAGAGGTTCAAAGTCTCCCCAGCAGAGTCACCATTTATGTTGGTGATTTTTCCATCAGAATCGAACAATCCTCTAAGAAGTAGCCAACTCCTATGATGAAGAATTGTTAGGTTAGTGGCCAACACAATGAGCATAGGATTTTAAAGTCTGTACTCCTTCACTTTAGGCTCTGTGAAACCTGGGAGGGTAATCCCAATTGTGTTTTCATGCAATATAATCAACTAGTAACGCATTTATACATAGATTAATTCCTTTTATAGCAGATCAAATCAATTTCACTAAAGATTTGGAAAAATTTCAAATGAAGGATTAGCCATCTGCTAGGAATTGAAAATAATTCCACTTTTACTACCCTTGGAGAGATTTTCTATTTAAGTATTATCTTCTCAAAAGTCTAGAGCCATGAACATTATTTGTTCATCTTATGCAACATTTTCTGACAAAATGACCAATGTCTAATCAATTGGAGCAATAGAGTCAAGTACACAAGAGGATCAGTAATATACAAATTACTTATTTAAGGGAGAAACAAAAAAATTTCTTATTGCTTTGTGTTTACGAAAACTCACTGTGCAAGAAACATTTACTTATTAGCAATCCTAAGCCATTCCTTACAAATTTTATGACCCTATTCAATCATTTTAATTAATTCTTTGAATTAAAGCTGAAAACAGAGTAATACATTCAAATGAAATATTTGAAGACAAATGATAACACCATTAGTATTTCTCATTCATGACTTTGAAATCAACATACATATGAGAGCATCAATTTCTTGATTGATATTTGTTTTGATATCAGTAATTTCTATAAAACTCATTTAAGATCATTACATACATGACTTCTTATCCAAGAAAAACTACTGGCCTACTTCAGAATTCTATCCTAAGTGCCCTTTCTGAACTTAGCTTTTACCTAGAACCCTATTAAGACTTCAGAATCTGACCTCTATAATAAGCCTTGAAATCCCCTTTTATAGGACAATGGAGCAACAATCATCAAGCTTACTTAAATTTACATTTCATTTCATTTGTACTAGAAATTGAGATATTCCTAGTTTGTTACATGCAATCATTTTAAGAAAATGGAAGAGTAAAAGACCGCTTTCCACATTCCCTGAATGAAGACACACTAGCTCCTTGAAAGGAAGAGTTTGTTGTAACCGTGTTGAATCCTCATCCTTGTTGACCCAAGAAGATTCTCCAATAGCATCTCCAACAGAAACTTGTATATATCCATAAACAACATACGCACCACCAAGGTTAACTAGTTTGGCACTTCTCCTACATATTAGTCCAAAAAATTTCCACCTCAGCACATGAAACAAGAAATCACATGAATTTTGAATAGGACAATCGTAGAAAAAAGGGCATGGTATCATCAAAAAAAAAATAGGGCACAATGATCACTCTAAGTCATCAACCTCAGAGGATATTCACCCACGTTTTATTTGTGGTGGGATTGGAGAAATTGTCACCACCTCTTTATTAGAATTCCTGGATAGTACTAGGGAGAGGGGATAATAATTACCCTATGATTCAGTGTCACCCTCATTGTCTGAAGGGTTATTAAGAACCACACATGGAGAATTTCCTTCCTTTGGATAGGCCTTATAATGTTCACTCTCCATCCATGCCCTCTTTTCATATTTTACCATCCTCTTCTCTCTGTGTTTGATTAATTCTTTTGAAACTATCTGCTCTTTTGGACGATAATTTTCCTTGGTACTATACTACTTGAATTTCCCTAATCCTACTCTTCTTTTTGGCATATTAGGAGCTCCATGCATTCTAGCTTTATTCTCAAGACCTCCCTTAGTCTCAAACAAACACAACTCAGATTTTTGAATCATCATGATAGACCTACTTGCCTAGAATGTCTATACACTTCTCAGGAGAATTCATTTCCCGCACACTTCTTTATCAACCTTCGACCCTCATTCATTGCAAAATGAATTATGATATGGAAAATCACTCAAGTAATCTACATTAAATAGGCAATTTGAAGCATGCAATATTAATGACTCGAGATCTCCTTATGCGAGCCAGTTGGTAACTTACAGCTCAAGATTGAATCTAAGTCGTTGCTTTTAAAGCATTTAAAACTTCATCCATGGGAAACAACAATTCTAGCTCAAGTGTTGCAATATGTCAATCAACATGTATTTCCAACCTAATCTGTTCTTTCATTAATATCGGTGAAGTACACAAGACAAGTTTTCTTAGAGGGAAATTTTCTTTATACACTTCATCGCTTCATCGTTGGTCTTTCCCTAATCCTCAGGTGCTCACTAGCGATGAAGTTACTTATGCGATGAATTCCTGTTCATTGGATCATCCTGCTTTAAATCTTTATCAATGGTCCTCTAGTTCTTTCACTGATCCCCTTTTTTCTTTGCGCGAGATCCCCAGGATGTTGCTACATTGCTCCTTCCATTAATGTTTATCGCCTATTGCTGATTTATTTTATCATCACTCGACTCTATCAATGATAAAAACATCCCTATGATGGCCTTTAACCCTTGATTATGTGGCCTAACTTCAAGTCACATCTATTCCTTAATCATGCATCACCAATTCAAACTTCATGCCTAGGATCCCATCGATGATGACAGACATTGTGGAAACACCAGATCTTGGAAACCTGCACCTACATAGAACAAATAGCGCCAAAGACATCGTCCATAAGATCATATCAATTTAGCGAAAGAAAAACCCTTTTAGAAGGCACTAATTGGTTATCGCTAATTTAGAGCTTAAGTTCTGAGATAAATCCATGATGAGTGATAAGGCCTTAGCTCATCGTTGATTCTCCTCATATATTGTGCAAGCAACTAGCGATGAACGATTTACATTATTTATAGGGTTCATCACACATCACTTATGTGAGAACTACCTTTTACAGCATATCCATGATCACACGGTGTGACAAAATATCGCTCATTGCTATTAGAAATTTTATTTTCAATGGCCATCCGCAATGAGCGATATCAAAGGAAAGTACCGCTCATCGCTCATCACTAATTCAAGGTGTAAACCTATGAATAAATCAACGATGAGCGATATAGTTATAAGGGGCATCGGGACTTAAGTGAAATTTTTAGGCATGTGCTCATAAGTTGTTCTTATGAAGGGGACTCCCTAGGGCAATAAGTAACTCGAAAACCTCTAAGTTATAAAATACAAAGAGTGCAAGGGCTCAAAGATCCTTACCCAATTTTATAAAATAGAAAGGTCTGAACCTAGGCTAGAAAAGGGCCAGTTACCAAGTGACAATGAATGACCAAAGATACAATAAAGTAACTAGCAATGGGAAATAGGGAGTCAATGGCCCAACAGAATATTGTAAGCTTTTGTAGATAGTAACCCTATATCCAGATGTAATAAGGGTTTTAACATGGAACAAGGAAATTTTTTTTGAGGGTTCCATCAAGGTGAATGGTACTCCTCAAGCGGCAGTTCACATGGGTGGACCTTCCAGGAAATTTTGACTTGTGAAATCTATCACTAGTAATGTTCGGTTCATTGATAGATTTGGTAAATATGGGGTACGCAAGGCGAGGTGGGGGTGAGGTTTCACTGTTAAGAAATGACCGAGGAGTGATGGATTCCTGCGGATGGCCATCCGCATGAATGGACTCGCAGGGATTGTCTGACCTAAAATTTTGTTAACTTTTCTTTGAGGAAATAAGGCACGTGGGACTCGTAGGGTGAAGCGACACAAGGATTTTCTCGTTAGTAAAGGCAATATGGGATGGTCTTCCAAAGGTGGACGCCCGCAAGGGTGAACCCACTCAATCATTTTGACTTAGAATCTTCATTACCTTGAGCCCCAATATTGGACTTATAGAGGCAGTGGGTGCGAAGAAGGAACTGTGGGAAGGCATATTGATTCATCGTTGAGAATGACTTTGAAAAGATAGCCTTTCGCATGAAGCGACCTGCATCTGTGGATCAAAAAAGGCACTTGACTCGGGCCCTTCAAAATTTGATTTTGCAACCTCTTTGTTAAGGATAGTAATGTAGGGATAGCGGATCAACCAGAGGGACCTATGGGTATGGGTCCACATCGACCTGATGACTTGGTTGACTTTGACTAATACTTGGTTAAACATTCTAAAGGCATTGGTCAGTGTGTAGTTCACAATGAGAGTTGCTTTATTGAATTAACTGATAGGAATGGCATAGCTAGAGAAGAGTTCCCACCGTAGATTCTTGTGCAAAGGAACACACAAAGCTCCCAGGAGTTAACATTTTCCATATGTGGTCCAAGGTTTGAGTTTAGTGCAAATGCGGGGTTAGAACGGCAGGCAGCCCTGGTGGCTTCACCATTGGTCATAGTGATGGAAGGGAAGAGTTCCACATAGCAGTCTAAGAGGGAATTTTGACTTGTTCTAAGGGTTCTCTTCACTTTTTCCAATGTTTGAGCGTGGGGCCAAGGGTTGTGAAGGTTGTCCTTAACCCTGCCGATTTGAACGACATTTCCAGGTGTGATTCTTAACTCGGAACCCACATTGCACATCGTGATGGTGGCATTGTTTAACAAACCAAGGTTTGATTCTTTAAAGGTTTTCTATTTAGAAAATCATTTAATCCAAAAATCTAGCTAGTTTATTACAATTCAATAGGCATGGTGGCGACCGAGAGCTTACCTTGTGGCTAGTGGATGTGTTCACAATTCAATCACTTAAGGTTTCTTCCACACACACAAATTTCTCCTCCTCCCTCTTCAAATTCAAAAATTGTGAATGAAAATGATAGCTGGGTTAGAGGGATTTTATAGACCAACCCACCATTAATACCCTCATTAAGTGTAGGTACAATGAGCGAACGAGTAGGTGGTCGTTTAGAAACCTGGGCCGATGAAGACGTTGGGTTGAAGGTCAAGTGGAAAAGCACGATGCGGGAACCGCACTATGGGTGGACGCAAGGTGAATGGTGTAGGCGCACCTTAGCATGATCATGCCTCCATGAGGCAACTTCAAGTTTTTGAATTAGAAATGATGATCTAATGTTGTAATAAGGTTTAATAGACCTATTTAAGTTTATTTTAGGTCATTCGTAGGTATTTTGGAGTCATTTGTATTGAAATGTAAAAAATTGCAAAAAGATGTAAAGTTGTCAATGCAAAATTGAAAAGTGCAACAAATTGAAAATAAAGGAAGATTAAAGGTCAAGGTAGTTAGAGAGACAGTTTTAGGAATTGTATTGGATTTATAAAGGCCTTTTGCAACCTCTTTTGGCTCAGGGTCTGCTGTCCCCGGACCCCGCGAGGGGGTGTTGCCCCTTCGACCCCCACAAGGGGGCTCTGCCCCCTTGACCCCAATGGTGGATGTTGCCCCTCGCCCCCTACTTCAATATTACAAAAGACAAAAAAATATGGGGGAACTGTGCCAACAAACTATGCAATTTTTTAAAGGAGAGATTCACCATTGTAATTAATCTTTTTAGTGATTATTCATTAGGATTTACCATTGTGATTATTATTTTTTCCAATTATTCATTAAGATTCGTTAGGATTTTACAATTTTTTTAATAATGTGCTATAGATTCGCCAGGAAAATTAATAATTTTTTTCAAATAAAATGAAAGATTCGTCAGGATTTTACACCTTCACCGAGGGGGGGTTTCTTAAAGTTATCCCTGGCATGAAGAAGCATATTTACAGTGAGAATCCAAGATGGAAGCTAGTTGGAATAGACCAACTCAAACCAAAAGTAAAGATGAAATAAGCAAGGAAAAGAATACCACAAGGTGGAGCAGTAATGATGAGGTTTGGTATGTTCAATCCAAGAGGACTTGGAATTCTTTTGGCTGGGGAGAATGGTGCAGGAGCACCTTAGCATGATCATGCCTCCATGAGGCAACTTCAAGTTTTTGAATTAGAAATGATGATCTAATGTTGTAAAAAGGTCTAATAGACCTATTTAAGTTTATTTTAGGTCATTCATAGGTATTTTGGAGTCATTTGTATTGAAATGTAAAAAGTTCCAAAAAGATGTAAAGTTGTCAATGCAAAATTGAAAAGTGCAACAAATTGCAAATAGAGAAAGATTAAAGGTCAAGGTAGTTAGAGAGACATTTTTAGGCATTGTATTGGCTTTATAAAGGCCTTTTGCAACCTCCTTTGGCTCGAGGAAGGTTGGATATTATTGTATGAAGAAGAAACTTGATGAAATTCTCAAATTACTGGTATTTTCCTACACTTTCATGGTTTTAGGCCATTGTACGGCCACCTTTTGTGTTTGAATCCAAACCTCCTACATGGAAATCAATTCCCTGTGATTCTTCTTTTATTTTCTTCTAGTTTCATTCAATTTGATGCATTTTCAAGTGAGTTATTGTAGTTTTTGTGGGCACGAGTGGAACCCTGATCTAGGGTATGCAGTGAGAAGTAAAAATCAGGTTTCTCTTGTTTCTACCAATAAAATTCTCTGAAAATTGGCATGTAGGAGGTTATGATCATAATCTATCATATTTTCAAGATTAGAGAATTTTTAGTTGAAGTTTTGGGCAGTTTTTACAAAGCCCTAGGTCTGTATTTGGCTTAAAATCTGAAAAATGTCCATGTACAAAGTTGATTTGGTAAATTTGATCATGATGACTGTGTTTTCTTGAATTAAATTTGTTCCACAAGGTTTTTAGGTGTAAGGTGAGTCACTTCCATTGTGGGATTGGTGATTTATAAGCTATTGAATGCACTTATGAATACTGACTTGTCAAAACAGAGTTATGATAGTCATCTTGGAACCTAAATTGAGGGTTTAAGGTAAGGGTTAAAAGAAATACCATGATTATAGTTTTAAGGATAGCCTAATCACATTATATAGACTGATTTATAGTTGTTTATAGCAATAGAAAAGATAAGTGGCTTGGGAAAATTGATGTTGCTTTGTGGGTGTGGCCTAAAGGGCCTAAATACTAATTTTGATAGAGTTTGCAGAATTCAAGGTCTTGTTCATTGAAAGACCTTCATATCAGTGTAAATTTATTCACTTTGAGTGTTTTACCTGTCAATGAACCTAGTTGTGGGTTAAGAGTGCCCTTATTTGATGCATGTCAAACATGTAAGTTTGAAAGGTGACTTGAAGCCCAATTTAGGCTTGATTTGAAATTCTTCAATTTTGAATTGTTTATGTGGATTGAAGGGTAGGGGCCAGTTATCTTGATGTTATTTAAAGTGTTTTATAGAATCAATAAGTGGTTTGAGTCCTATTCTTAGTTGGAGTGCTTCTAATCAAGGTTTTGATAAAGGGAAAAGTGTACTATGAGATGAGTGAACAAACAAGGAATGTTTGAGTCTTGTTAAATGAGATTGAAAGTGTGGTTTCCTTTCTCTGATCTTGCATCATTGAAGGACGTGGGGAACAACAGAGTGGAGACAGTCTTCCGCATAAAGATACCTGCAATGGTTGGCCTTCCCGGGGCCACGAAAGCCCGTGATGTAATTTTTGCAAAGGCTAGAAACATGGTGTAACTTGGATAGGTGACCTTGGCCAAGATGCATTTGACAATTTTATGGCTTGTGACTAACTTATGCTAAAAATTAGGGGGACACAAAATGAGGCAACAATGAAATGACCTGGCGAAGGTGAAATGAAAAGAGGGGGTCCCTGGTCCGAACGGGGTGTGTGTGCTATAGGCACAACAAGACCCAATTTCTTTGAGGCATTTTTTCAAACAACTCACTACCTTGTCTATGCTACCACATTGACAAGTTCACTACCTTGTCATTTCTACCACATTGACAAGGTAGTGAGCATTGTAAGAAAAATTGCCTCAAAGAAATAGGGTCTCATGGTGATGTATATCACCATGAGAACCTATTTATTTGAGGCTTTTTTTAAACAACTTGTTATCACTAGAAGTAGCACCCTGTCTTGAACCTGATGTTCAACACCTCAGTGTAACATGGGAAGACCTCTAAAGATGTGGGTTTCTTGTAAACAAAGGTCAACCTCCGGAGAAAGCCGACTTCCTTTGGTATCACCTAAACTACTGATTTTTGTAAAGGAAAAGGGAGAAGGAGTGCATAAAAATAAAACTAAATACTATGGTGATACACCAGACTAATAAGAAATCATGAAATGAAAACAAGATGATAATACACTGGAAAACTAATGGTAGCTATTTCATTTACTCAACATAACCTCTTTGAACTTATGCATCATTCTTAAAAGGCTTGATCTACATACATATTTTAAGAAGGAAAGATGAATTTCAAAGCTTTAAGGTATGAATTTAGACTTAGAAAAGCACAGTTGAAAACTTGCATAATCTAAAAATACAGAAATGAGAGTAGCTTGAACACTAACACTGACTTCCAAGGTAAAATTTGTGTTTTATATTCTAGAATCGAAATGAGTTACAAAGCATACATTAGTTGAGAAAGGATTGTTAAAAATCACTAACTTTTGAGAATGCATAATCCGAACTCCTTTACAAAGAGGCAAAAATTGCCCTATATACAAAAAGATGTCAGCCCCTTAGGGCTTACAAAAATATCAACCTTTAGAAAAATCTTCCCTTAGATCTTTTCGAATGAAGTTAATGCTGCATTCAAGAGAATTCCTGCTATCCATGTCGGTGAAGAGTTGCTCCAGGAATGACCTCCTTGATCTTTCACAACTACAACATTAACTTCCTAGTCTTCGTGTCCACCTTCGAACCTCCTTGCCGAGCTGCTTTAAATGCTCCTAGGTTCAGAGCAAATCCACGTCATTTTCTCTCTATTGATCTTCCTCTCACCAGTCAAACCGCCATGGCTCGCCTATAGCCTCCTCTGATCAGTTGAACAGATGTCATACAAGCTTCCTGAAGTGGTCAAAAGCTCTTCATCAGAATCACATGTCGGTGAGACACTAGTTGTGTCTCCCCAATGCGATTACACTCTACACCAGCATTGAGATAGCTTACAACCAGCAGTGACAGTTATATCAAGCTCCCATCATCACACCGATGTCCCCTTTCTATTGGAAAATCTATCACTATCGGCAGGATCTCACACGAGCCCCTCATACTTTGGTGAAACACCACTTGGTTGGCTAGACACCATGCCGAGGCAAGATCCTTCAAAGAGCTCACTCCTTTTCTCCGAGTTCATTCTATTTCAGCGAGACCTTCCTCTATCGGCGAGACCACTCGTTGAAGCCACCTTGCTTCAGCGAGAACTCTTATCGAGCTCTCTTTGTTTCAGTCCGGGAGACTTTTCTTGGTCGGTGAGACCTCTCGCCGAGCCACCACTTTCATTGAGACCTCCCCGTGTCGGTAGGACATCTCCTCGAGCTCATCATCCTATACCAAAGGCACCATCCTTTCGGTGAGACATCATTTAGTCACTGAGATGTTACAGCGAGGCCCACCTTTTCTCCCTGTTGACATATCTTTTCGCCAAGACTTTCGCTAGTCACCAAGACATCTCCCTGAGCTCCTACTCTTCGATGAGACCCCTGAACTTTGGCGAGACCTTACGCCAAACTCCTTTCCTTCGCTGACGCTGCTTTACTTCAGCAAGACCTCACCCCATCAATGAGACTTTATAGCGAAGCCCCCATATACATCAAAGGCATCCCGCTTTGGTGAGAACTTACCAGGTCGGCAAGACCTCATCCCGACGATAGCTACTTCACCGAGACCCTAAACGGTCACCAAGACTTCATGTTGAAGCCTTCCTTTCTTGGCGAGCTTGGACCCTCCCTCAGGGAGACCACCACTTGTTGGCGAGAGATCACAACGAGCCCAAAACCTTTCTGCAAGAGCTCCACCGGGTCGGGGAGACCTCTTAGCGAACACAAACTACTTTCCCTAGGCTCAAACATTTCTTTCGGTGAGACACTGGCAAGTTAGGAAGAGCTCACGTCGAAGCCCTATCATTATACCGCTGTGCTCCTCCGTCAGCAAGCTAGTCATGTGTCGGTGAGACCTCTTGCCGAAGGCACAACCCTTCACCAAGACCCCTCATTGGTTGGCGGGACCTCATAGCGATGATGTCTCCATGTCGGCAAGCTCAACTTCATTTCAGGGAGACCCCATGTTGACAGCCAGAGGTTATACCGATGAGACTCCATGTCGGCAAGACTCTACGCAGTCAGCAAGACATCTCCCCAAAACCAACCCACTTCGGTGAGACATTCCATCCTCGGTGAGACCTCTTTCCAAGCTCAAAAGCTATCACCAAGAGTTCCATTCGCTTCGGTGAGACTCCCCCTCATCGGCGAGACATTACATTGAAGCCACCTAGTTTTAGCGAAACCTCACCCGATGACATCCTTCTTCGGTGTGACCTCCTAGCGGTTGTCAAGACTTCTCAGTGAGATGACAATCTTTTGGTGAGCTGAGACCATTTCGGGGAGACTCCCATGTGTCGGTGAGATATTATGCCGAAGGCAATCCCCTTCGGTAATACTTTACGCAGTCAGAGAGACTACCCCAACCAAAATCATTCCCCCCAACGCCACCCTTGTGAAAAATTCTCGGCATGACCTCCCTCCAAGCGGAAAGATACATGAAGACTCATGGCGACCCGAATGTCTTGGCGACAGGTGTATTAAACCAAGTAGAACTCATGGCTAGTCAGCAAGACAATAGGAGGGTCTTGCCAAATTTCTTCTTTGATGAGTTTTTTGCGCCAAAACTGGTCAAGGCATGCCTTCCAACAAACCTCCTTGTGAAATATCCTCATGTGCATGATCTAACCCATGATGCAAATTCCCCATTTGGCCTTTATGAACGCCTAAAACACAATTTGTCCTACTTGATGAGCTTGTAAGTGAAAATCGGGCAACACAACTCACTACCTTGTCAATGTAGTAGCATTGGAAAGGTAGTGAGTTGAATACCTTGTCAATGTGGATGCATTGACAAGGTAGTGAGCATTGTAAGAAAAAATGCCTCAAAGAAATGGGGTCTCATGGTGATGTATAAGAAAAAATTCCTGAAAGAAATGGGGTCTCATGGTGTATAAGAAAAAATTCCTCAAAGAAATGGGGTCTCATGGTGTATAAGAAAAAATTCTTCAAAGAAATGGGGTCTCATGGTGGATGTACATCACCATGAGACCCCATTTCTTTGAGGAATTTTTTCTTATACACCATGAGACCCCATTTCTTTGAGGAATTTTTTCTTATACATCACCATGAGACCCCATTTCTTTGAGGCATTTTTTCTTACAAATGCTCACTACCTTGTTAATGCATCCACATTGACCATGAGGATATCTCTCATTTAGGCATTTTGTCAAATAGTTCATGTGCCTTCACAATGCATCCATGCTTCACTTGTGTCTACTAAGGAAATTGCAACCATAGCACTCATGAAAATCCCCCCTTTTATGTTTTGATAGATGTCATACCCCATTCCAAGGTCCCATTGTTTCTATGGCTACAAGCCTAAAACATGTGCTTTCGGCCAAACTATGGATGCATGGAAAAAATCAATCAAAGCATAATAGTAAGAAAAGGCATAGACAATTTCCCAATTGTTTTTCCGGTATTGGCATGGTGTGTTGGTTTAAAGGTGGAATTGTTGTTCTTGCCACCAAGGTTCAAACCCCGTTGGGGTGGTATTGTTGAATGGTTGTATTCCGGTTCAGAGCTCCGGTCAAAAGCGTTTACCCCTTGAATAAAAAAAAGAAAAAAAGAAAAGGCATAGACAAGGCATTGAGATGTTTGAAAAAATGCCTCAAAGAAATATGGTCTCACATGAGACCACATTTCCTTGAGGAATTTTTTCAAACAACTCATTGCCTTGTCTATGCTACCACATTTTCCATACATTCTCCATTTGGGCATTATCCTGCAATCATTCCAATATTTATGGGAAGACTGATAAATGAACAAATGAAGTCAAATATTCTTGAACTTAAGAATTATGTGGAGAAAATACAACTGGAGATAGATGATAAGGAAGAAGCAATATGAAATATAAGTGAAAAAAAGAAGAATCAGTGTGGTGGACACCTCAAAGTCTCATCTATAAAGGTAGAGAAGTTCTGTAAAGAACTTGTTAAAAGAAACATTTGTATTATGTAATCAGAAAGACACTTCCAAAGATGATTACAATAGTTGTAGATGTAAAGGAAATAGTTGGAAGTGTTGAAATTGAAGCAAAACAACTAAAGACTAAAATTAACCACTTAGAAAAGGAATTAAAAGAAAAGAAAAATATTTTATCATTAACTAAAAGGAGGTTAGACTGCTCTAAAAACACTTGAAAATGAACCAGACCAAATTGAATGAGATACATAATGTATTAAACGAAGAGATTCTTCCTACTTGTTAGCTCTCAAAAATGTAGGCGGAACGCCTCAAGAGGCTGCCAATCTCTTGATACACTTTAGGGTAACATACAAGGTCAAGAGAACTCAACCTTCTACTCTTCAGGTGCTGCCAGACCTAGGCAGGTGTACCTATCTGAATGAAGCAGACTTTATGCACTTATAATTATTTTTTCTTGCAATGATTTGTCCACAATGGCAGATAGAAGTGAACAAATGAAATCAAACTTGATAGCAATATCAATCTTCTAATCTAAATCTAAAATGCTCAATTAACAGATATAAAGAAACTGAATGAATCCAAATGATGAAATTATAGAGACCAGTGCCTTATTGGGTATGTAGAGTCAAATGAAACAGAAGTGGGCAACTTATTCTGGTAGAATATCAAATTGCTAGCATATGTTCTATTTACAACTTGCATAAACATGCAGGATTATGACTACTAAGCTCTACTTTAATAATCCAGATGAATCTCCCTGATTACTATGATCAACTAAGAGGATTTAATCTCTCCTTGAAAGAACCAATCAATTAATCACATAGATACAACAAATGTGCACTAATGAACTGAAAATAAGCTTGTTATATCAATTTAAACAACCAGTAAGAATCAACTTGGAGACAACTTAGCAATACTTTTCAATAAATTCAACAAACAATTGACACCAGAAATAAACTACCACACCAGCTGAATTTCATTGAAATCGCCATTTGAAAACATGCAACATAGTCTCTGGAATGAGAACTTTATTCTACTGTGTCCATTCCTAATCTACTGTCTCTATTCTAAGATTTGATGATCTCAATTACAATCAGGAGTGCATATTTATACACTAGCATCAAGAGTCATATCGCTTCAAATTAATGTCAGCCAACCGTAGTATTTGGGCTCATTTCACGTCAGCCTGTAACTGAAATTAAGCATTTACATGTCAGCCACAGCATTTGAATTTTATTAATCATCAGTGAACCAGTCGCCAAGACAATCCAACAGTATGCCTAAGGCAATTATATCATCAATCGTTAGTCATCCTGTGTTCCCCTGTTCTTATTTTTCCGTGACCACTTCCATCGGGAAAAAAAATATCGAATACCTTTATGTTTCCCCGACATCACATTATGTTTCACCGAAAACCCCTTTACTTCTTGTGCATTGCCGTGACTAGAGCAAACTCTCGCCGAGAAGCACTTCCCATTCACTTTTGCCAAGACATTTCAAAATCAAGGAGAGGTCCCAAAGAATCCACCGAGTCATACCGAAACATCCCGAGCTCATTTTAGATCGCAAAGAGAATGCAACTCCTATACTGACAGAGACCCTTTTCCATTTATATCGGCAAGACTGGAGGTCACTCACCGAGACCTCACGCCGAAAACCCTAACTCTTACCGAGATGTATACCTTTATGTTGTCGATCGGCAAGACAAAAAGACTTCGCCAAGACTTTCCTCGTTGCACATGAGTCCTCCCGAAATGTTCCTCTAGTTGCTGGTCGGTGTGACAATGAGATTTCGCTATGACATCACACCGGACACAACAAGTTTGGCCAAAATGAATCCCTCACATGTTGTTCGGTGAGACCACAGGAGTTCACCATGACATTATATCGACGCCACAACTCATGTCGATATGTGTATCCCACTCCGTCGCCGAAACAAAGAAATTGTCATGCCGATAATAGCCAGTGAGTAAACTCCAATCACTGTGACATAGAAAACGTCTTGCCGACAGGCAACACAAATGTTTACAAGTAGAAAACGCAATATGGGTCGGGGAGACCTTGCCCATCTCACGTCGATAGGAACTAGAATGTGAATTATGCAAGACCCAATGGAACAATGAGACCATATGGCAAGAAATGGGTGAAAAATGCACACGGTAGGACCAATCTAGAAATTTATGAGTAAAATCAACATGTAAAATCATCATATTTTTACAGTTCCAACAGTGGCTCCATCTGGGGATGAATGATAGTGAGATCATTGCAAGGATCCAAAATCTTTGGTTGAGCAGACCAGACACAAGATGACGAGCAGTGGGAAAAATGGAAATGGAAATGAAGCATGAAGGAATGAATGCAAAATGAATGCAAGATGGAAGTGAACCAAAACCCTAAACCACTGTGCATGGAAAATAATTTTAAAGAGGATAAGCAAGAGTTGACCATGCACTGGCAACCTTTAATCCTCTATGTTGCTTCACCTGTTCTAAGCGATCTGAAACTAAAACCATACTTTCCCCTGTCAAATACCTAGTTTTGTCTTGAGCTCATCAGATTCTTCTTGAATATACTCACACAATCTTTCCTGTCACTGTCATTGCAAGTTCTTAGAGAATCATCAAGCTTGGTTTGGCCCAAAATCCCTACACCATTCAACAATTCCAATTCTTCATCATCATGGGACAAACCCCTATTATCTTCAACATAGAAAATATATGCATATTCAATCCAAAATTCCTCATTGTCTTTCTCACTGTTGTGTACTATGAAACACTCTCTTAGCTGTATTGAAAATTCACAATCAAAGTGCTTCTCTTGAGAAACAAAAAATTCTATTATATCAACACTGTCTAGAACAATCAAATCTGAAACCTTTTGCACCTCCTTCAAATCGTCATTTGGAAACAATACTTGAATATGACCCATATCTTCAATATCAAGCATATAAGAACTAATCAAATCTGGACCTCTATCACCCTTCGCATGCAAATAAACATCTTCTTCACATGAATTAGAAATTTCAAAATCACATACCTCATCCTGAATGGAAACAGACTTTTGATCAACACCAAAGGTTTCACCATCATTCCAAGAAATGCACAGGGAGTTATAAGAATCTTTACACAAAGATCTTTCACTGTCAAAACAAATGTAAGCTGGACACAAAACTTCAAGATCACCTTCATGTGCACATCCCTGGTATTTAGGAGTTAACAAATCTGAAAATTGCTTACTGCTGAGTGAACAAGTCTCAACATTTTCATCACTACAGTTATATTCTTCACTTTTGTCATCATCAAAAAGAAATCCAAGACCATCAGAGAATGAAAAATCAGAAACATTATCAGCGCAGTCATTTATTCCATCATTTTGCTTGTTTGAAATTAGCTTCTCTTTCATAAAGTGGATTTGAAAATACCTGAAGTTCATTCTTGGACATACCTTTGCAAAATATCATCTAATCCTTTTTTAACTCTTCATCATACAATGGGTTTGAAAAAGTTTGGAAACCATTTTCAGATGTACAAATCTCTTCTTCATCAAATATGTCTTCATAGCTTTCAACTGCAGTTGGAGGTATTATATACTTACTATCAGATGAATCAATATTTCCAATTTCCTCTTCATCTAGATCTTCCTAAGAGGTAGAAGAATCCCTTGACAGCAGATCAAAACCCTCAGGTTCATCATCAAAATCTGAATATTCATTGGATTCCTCACAACATGCGCTGCTTTCCCTGTGACAATTTGTTGTGCAAGAGAGATGCCTTGCACCTTCATCTTCCTCAACATGGTGAAAAGTATTTGAAGTCATATATACTATGTGATCTTCTCCACTATTTCCCATCAACATTCCCTCTTCTTGCAATCTCTGGGCTACAACACAATAATCTGGGGAATCTGACTTATCACAAAATTCACAGAAGTAATTGTTACTTACCATATAGGTTCCCCTCTTTGTCAATGGATCAAGAGCTTCCTTGTTTCCAGGTCTAGCTGTTATAGGTTTTTCGTCCTTCTAGTTTGTATTATAAGGCATGTCATGCAATCTTGGCCTCTCATTTATATAAGTATTCTCCTGTCTGTAATGATGATTGTTGCTTTGCTGAGGAACCTTAGGATTGTCTCTTTTACTGACTATCACATAAGCCTTCCTATTGTTTTCAACTATCTGTGCCATCCTCTGAGCCTCAGCCAAGTCTCTTGGGAATCTATTTCTTAATTCATACCCTGCTTTAGGATCAAATGTATTCAAATAAACACTCAGTGCTACAGAGTCCGACAACTTTGATCCAAGAGGTATTTTATTCTATAACTTATTGAACCTCTGATTAAAGTCATAAACTATATCATTTTGATCTTTCTGAATGCATATTAATTCAGGAAGAGCAACATCTGGTGCACCTAGATTCCCATATTGCTCAAGGAATTGATCCTGAAATCCCTAGAGAGAATTAATAGAAGCTGCTAGTAGGCTATTGAACCAATCCCTAGTGTCTTCAATAAGTGATATCATGAATAATCTCATGTGTAAATCTTCATATGGAACACCCAAATCTTGGATGAAAGCATTGAAACATCTTAGATGCTCTTCAGCAGTGATTGCATCACTCCTTGTAAACTTTGGAACAATTCCTCTCCAACTGCTATCCATTGGATAAGGGGACAATTGAATCCCTGCCAAATCAAACTGTCTGATCATTGTTGTGTATTGATGAGGGGGAGCACTAGGTGGGTACTGATGATGGTACATCAGACCATAGTGTTGTGTATGATGATATGGCATATACTGCTGACCATGAGGTGGCTGTGCTGAGTATATATTCTATTGTGCATGATATGCATTGCCTCCATTGTGAGAATTTCCAATTGTATTATCAGGCATTTGAGGAATCCAATGCCTACATGTATTTGTGTACTCATTCATTCCATATGCAAATTCCATTCTTCATCAAGCCTTTTTAGAGTCGCCACCTACTTTTCCAAAAGTAGGAAAATGATTCTTTCTGATCTTCTCCCCAGCAAAATCACTCTTTCTGAATCTTCTCAAATTATAACCTTTTCTTCACTGAATCTATATGATGGTCTTCAATCGAATTTTTTGATGTATTCCCCAGTGGAGTGGCCAATTTGTTAGCTCTCAAAAATATAGGCAGAATGCCTCAAGAGGCTGCCAATCTCTTGATACGCTTTAGGGTAATAGACAAGGTCAAGAGAACTCAACCTTCTACTCTTCAGGTGCTGCTAAACCTAGGCGGGTATACCTATATGAATGAAGAAGACTTTATGTACTTATAATTAGTTTTTCTTGCAGTGATTTGTCCACAATGGCAGATAGAAGTGAACAAATGAAATCAAACTTGATAGCAATAGCAATCTTCTAATCTAAATCTAAAATGCTCAATTAACAAATATAAAGAAACTGAATGAATCCAAATGATGAAATTGTAGAGACCAGTGCCTTATTAGGTATGCAGAGTCAAATGAAATAGAAGTGGACAACTTATTCCGGCAGAATATCAAATTGTTGGCATATGTTCTATTTACAACTTGCATAAACATGCAGGATTATGACTACTAAGCTTTACTTTAATAATCCAGATGAATCTCCCTGATTACTGTGATCAACTAAGAGGATTTAATCTCTCCTTGAAAGAACCAATCAATTAATCACACAGATACAACAAATGTGCACTGATGAATTGAAAATAAGCTTGTTATATCAATTTAAACAACTAGTAAGAATCAACTTGGAGACAGCTTAGTAATACTTTTCAATAAATTCAATAGAAAATTGACACCAAAAATAAACTACCACACCAGCTGAATTTCATTGAAATCACCATTTGAAAAAATGCAACATAGTCTCTGGAATGAGAACTTTATTCTACTGTGTCCATTTCTAATCTACTGTCTCTACTCTAAGATCTGATGATCTCAATTACAATCGTGAGTGCATATTTATACACCAGCATCAGGAGTCATATCGCTTCAAATTCATGTTGGCCAACCGTAGTATTCAAGCTCATTTCACGTCAGCCTGTAACTGAAATTAAGCATTTACATGTCGGCCACAACATTTGAATTTTATTAATCATCAGTGAACTAGTCGCCAAGACAATCCAGCAGTATGCCAAAGGCAATTATATCGTCAATTGTTAGTCATCCCATGTTCCCTTGTTCTTATTTCACCGTGACCACTTCTGTCGGGAAAAAACATATCGAATACCTTTATGTTTCCCCGAGATCACATTATGTTTCACCGAAAACCCCTTTACTTCTTGTGCATCGCCGTGACTAGAGAAAAATCTCACCGAGAAGCACTTCCCATTCGCTTTCACCAAGACATTTCAAAATTGGGGAGAGGTCCCAAAGAATCCACCGAGTCATACTGAAACATCCCGAGCTCATTTTAGATCGCCAAGAGAATGCAACTCCTATACCGACAGAGACCCTTTGCCATTTATATCGGCGAGACCGAAGGTCACTCACTGAGACCTCACACCGAAAACCCTGACTCTTACCGAGATGTATACCTTTATGTTGTCGATCGACAAGACAAAAAGACTTCGCCAAGAATTTCTTGATTGCACATGAGTCCACCCAAAATTTTCCTCTAGTTGCTGGTCAGTGTGACTGAGATTTCGCTATGACATCACACCGGACACAACAAGTTTGGCCGAAATGAATCCCTCGCATGTTGTTCGGTGAGACCATAGGAGTTCGCCATGACATTATATCGACGCCGCAACTCATGCCGATATGTGTATCCTACTCTGTCGTCGAAACAAAGAAATTGTCATGCCGATAATAGCCAGTGAGTAAACTCCAATCGTCCTGACATAGAAAACATCTTGTTGATAGGCAACATAGACGTTTACAAGTAGAAAACGCAACATGGGTCAGGGAGACCTTGACCATCTCATGCTGATAGGAACCAGAATGTGAATTATGCAAGACCCGATGGAACAATGAGACCATATGGCAAGAAATGGGTGAAAAATGCACACGATAGGACCAATCTGGAAATTTATGAGTAAAATCAACATGTAAAATCATTAGATTTTTACAGTTCCAACACAGCTCTTGAGAAGTTGAGGAAGGTGTATGTGTAGAGTCTTCTATGTTCATCATACAACTGAAGAGACTATTCCAACATGTTCGTATCAATGGGTTTATGCTAGGCAAGGTCCTCTTTCACACCCAAACATGCCAAAATCATCTAAGCCACATTCTACTGATGAAGTCTCTTAAGAGACAAAAATGAAAAAGGGAAACAAACTTTGACGAGCAATTACTCAGAAATTGTGGTATTTGGAAATATTCTATCTAAGGCTATAGGATCATGTAAGGCCCCTCTACAATAAACTCTCTCAATTTTTTATAGATCCAAGTCATTTACCCATGGTGAACAGGTTTTAGTTGATAGAAAATGAGTCAGTTGCATGTAGTGTAAAGTTGGAAAGTGGTGTAACTTTCATTTAGTTCGTGATACGAATAAATTGACTATTCCAACATGTCTATATGGTTGGGTTTATGCTAGGAAAGGTTCTCTTTCACACCCAAACACACTGAAATAGTCTGAGTGACATTCTACCAGTGAAGTCTCTTAAGAGGCCAAAGTGCAAAAGGGAAACAAACTTCGATGAGAATTTTTTTTTTTTTTGAGGCTACAAGATCACATAGGGCCCCTTTACAATAAACTTTCTCATTTTTTATAGCTCCAAGCCGTTTTCCTGTGGTGAATAGATTTTAGTTGATGGAAAATAGGTCAGTTGCATGTAGTGTAAAATTGGAAAGTGGTGTAACTTTTGTTCTGTTCATCATACGACTGAAACAATTATTCCAACATGTCCATATGGTTGGTTTTATGCTAGGAAAGGTCCTCTTTCATACCCAAACACACTAAAACTGTCTGAGCCACATTCTACTGGTGAAGTCTCTTAAGAGACCAAAGTGCAAAAGGCCAACAAACTTTGATGAGCGATTACTCAGAAACCGTGCCACTTGGAAACATTTCATCTGAGGCTACGAGATCATGTAGGTCCCCTCTACAATAACCTCTCTCAATTTTTGATAGATCCAAGTCATTTTCCCATGGTGAATAGATTTCAGTTGATGGAAAATGGGTCAGTTGCATGTAGTGACAAGTTGGAAAGTGGTGTAACTTTCATTATGTTCATCATACGAACTAACCAGCTATTCCAACACACCCGTATGGGTGGTTTTATGCTAGGAAAGGTCCTCTTTCACACTCAAACATGCCAAAATAGTCTGAGTTACATTCTATCGGCAAAGTCTCTTAAGAGACCAAAGTGCAAAAGGGTAGAAAACTTCGACGAGAAATTACTCAAAAACCATGGCACTTGGGAATTTTTTTTCTGAGGCTATGTGATCATGTAGGTTCCCTCTACAATAACCTCTATCAGTTTTTGATAGCTCCAAGTCATTTTCCCATGGTGAACAGATTTCAATTAATGGAAAATGGGTCAGTTGCATGTAGTGTAAAGTTGGAAAGTGGTGTAACTTTTGTTTTTAATGGAATTCCATCACCATGAGACCGCATTTATTTGAGGCATTTTTTTTCAAATAGTCCATTGCATTCTATGTGCTATTGTGCTAGGATGAGGTGGATGGTATAGTGTGGTCTTGGTTATGAGATGGAGGGGGACCATGACATGAAGAGGGAGGAGTGTTTTGGTCATGAGGGGAAGAGGATCATTAGATGGGGTGGAAAGTGTACTTTGAGACCACATTTCGAGAGTGGTCATACAATGGAGTGGAAGAGGTACTTTGATCAAGGCATAGAAGGATGTCAATAGATGAAGTGGGGGAGAGGGGATTGTGAGAGGGGAATGAAGGTATATCTTGCTCTTGATATGTAAAGATATTATTAGATGAGATGGAAGGGACATGTTATTTATTGGAAATGGGATCATGAGATGGAAGGAGATTATATGACAGAGGAGAATGGTTTCCTTGATCTTTATATGGAGGGGAATTTATGTTATCATGCTTTGGATTAGGAGATGGACATAGTTCATTTGATATGGATGGTATGCTGAGGGAGGAAGGTTTTATAGACTCAAATTGGGTAGATGGATTGATAGGGGGTTCATTTAAGATTTAGGGTATTAGGGTTCATCTTGATGTGGGGGTGATGAAGGTGGATGCATGATATGATAAGATTTCACCACTTTGTTTTTGCATGGGGAAACAACCACCTTTGTAAATAGTCCTTGGAGGAAGTTATTATGAGAGACATGGGATGACTTCGCTTGGTAATAGTGGGGTGATGTGGATTTTAAGGATGTGGGATATGAACAAGTGGAATAAGAGTTGGAAGCTTCCATGGATTGGTAAATTGAGGATGAGGATGAGGACCTTGGAAAGGATTTGGAGGGGAATTTTGGATAATGGCTTGGTTTCTATTGTCAAAGGAAGGGAAAGGATAAGAAAGAGGAGATAGATTGGGATTAGATGAAGGTAGAGAGGATGGAAGCTTAGCACAGATGCCAAGGAGACATCTAAAAATGGTATCCTTATAATTATGGAAGTAGTAGGTGAGGATAAAATTAGTGATGGTGGATGGGGATGATATGGATGGGACTTGATGGGAGCTTTGGATGGTGGATTGGTGGAAAATTGGAGAATTTTGTCTATTGAAAATGGATTCATGGTGATCCACGATGCTCTCATTGTCATCATTGGGATTATATTTGGGTTGGTAAAAAAGGATATCGTCATCATCATTGATATGGTTGGGGTTGGTTGGAATGGATGAAGTTGGATAGAGGATAGATTAGATGGTTAGACACAGTGGAGGATTGATTGGAAGAAATATTGGTATTGATTTTGGACGAGGATGGAAATTAGGATGATGGATTAGAAATGAACTTGGGGATTGGAATCTAATAGGATCTAAGGATGAAGATGGAGGATGGGATTAGATTTGGGGATCAAATCCAAGACCTTAAAATGATTTGATTTGATTAAAGAGGATTATCTATTCTTAAGGCAATGAGTTGTTTGAAAAAATTCCTCAAAGAATTGTGGCCTCATGGTGAAGGAATGCCAATTCCTTCACCATGAGGCCACAATTCTTTGAGGAATTTTTTCAAACAACTTGCTGCCTTGTCTATACCATAGCTTACTATTATGTGTTGATTGATTTTTTCCAAGCATTCATAGTTTTTTGGAAAGCACCTATTTTAGGCTTTTAGCCATAGTAGCAAGGAAGTTAAATGTTTGATAAAATTCTTTGGTAGACATGTATGGAAAATGTGGTAGCATAGGCAAGGCGGTGAGCTATTTGAAAAAATGCATCAAAGAAATGTGGTCTCATGGTGATGGAAATCACCATGATACCACATTTCTTTGAGGCATTTTTTCAAACAGCTCATTGCCTTGACTATGCTATTTCTTACTATTATGCTTTGATAGATTTTTTTCCAAGCATCTATAGCATAGACAAGGCAGTGAACTATTTGAAAAAATTCCTCAATAAAATGTGGTCTCATGGAATGCCATGCCAAGAAAATGCAATTGGCAGTTGCTCCTAGCTATTAATTATGCTATGTGAAGTAATTGCATCACTATTTATGTTGACTTTCTAAAAATCTATATTGTAATTAAAATTTTATCATCTATCAACATCTAGTTATTAGTTATGCAATGTGAATTAATGCTTTGAGTTTGAAAGATGTGCAATGCAATGCAATAAACGATATGAATATAAACTACACAAATCTATTAAGTACAATTCATTAGTTAAACTCTTTATTCTATTACCTGAGTGAATATTTGAACTCCACCACCATTGGGAGGTGTTGCCATGAAATCTCTAATATTAACCTATTCAACATCCAAATTAGATATTAGAATACCATTCATATAACAATTCTATTCACATGTAATATTTATAATTGTTTACTAGTTACATACCTCGACAGTAGATGTTGTGGAGTAAAAAGGAGGTGGAGGGCTAGTGAAAATAGTATGAACACTATGACCCTAAAATTTTATTTCAATCATTAAACTAAATTAGTTAATCTTTCATTTCAAAAATTAAATTTAATAAATTCAATTCAATGAACATGCTAACATTTACTTGAGTATCGAGGTCGAAAGCCTCATTCAATATGGCATTTGATATCACCAACCAATCAGTTGCAGACATAGTCTTCCCACCAGCCTCTTGACTATCTATGGAGTCATGTATGTTGGAATATATTATCATTGATGTCAAAAGCGGGTCAAAGGAGAAGTGTGTTGATCTTGTGTTGAAGTGCATATAGTTGTCATTGGTGTCAAAAGGGAAAATCAAGCAAAGGAGTTTGTTAGCATGATGACAGAAGATGGATGAGAGAGAAGTGGTCCTGATGGTGAATTGAGTGGCAGATTCGTGATGGGTTTTTTGAGAGCATTCTAGTCATGTGCTTTGAAGGTTGAGAAAGTGTTGGACGTCCCCAAAAATTAATTAATTCTATTCTCGGGTGATATTAGGGTTTTACAGATAAACTCTAATGTGTTTGCAATCATGGCGTCCTCAAAATGTTCTATTTTGATGTTGACCTAGTATAGGCGGTTGTGTATTGCATTAGTTGCATCTTATGTCTTTATAGTCGTGAAGGTGACTGGCCCCTCTTCCTAGAGCTTTAAGGATATATATTACCATCAGTTCGGCGAAAGTGAATGGAGTTGTGGAGTTCCAAGCTTTTCTAACCTATGTTGCAGGGTTCTAGAGTTTCATAACCTTCTGACTTGGTGACTTAGCTAATGGAGTGATAAGGAAGGCTCTCTTTGTTATCACTATGTCATAGTTTTTCAAAAGTTCATAACCTCCAACAAAGAGGTTCTTAAGTTAAGATTTCTAGTGACTAAGTGATGGAGCTATAAGGAGTAAGAAAGCACTCCATGTGGGACCCAACCATAATGACGATGCTAACATGTGGCTTGATGAGATTGAGTAAATAGTAATCCACATCCTTGTTCTGGATTATGAAGCTGTGACATGGTGATGACATGGACATTTGACGACAACATGTGGACCCCACATTGGAATGATGCATTGAGTGTTGGGAGTTAATATTTAAGTCTTTTCCAGGAGGCTTGTTGAGAATATTGTAGATTCCCTTTTGATGCTCTAGAATTGCACAAGTGGTGGATGTGTGTCTTGGTGGGACATTATTTGTGTGGATGGTGACATCAGATGTACGACAGTGACATGGATGTTGCGTGGATGGTGGGGACCACTTGAGAAATGTGATAGGAGTATGATGTTGACTGTGGGACCCAGTAACCAAATGGCAGTGAATGATTGCATCAAGGCCATAAGTAATGGTGCATGATCAACAGTTGTGATTAAGGTAATCCGACGGTGCCAATTAGTTATGCTAAGCTTTTGAAGGATCATGGCCAAGTCCCGTGGGGTTAGTGGAAAGCGGTGGAGATTAATCCACGATGGATGAATATTGACCTTTGATGAAGATGGTGGGACCTGACAAAGAAAGAAGAATAGGCTGATGATGGATGATGACATAGGCCTAGAGCAATTGCTCAATAAACCAACTCACATCATTGTTGAGAGTTGCATAGCGTTGACGTAGATGACAAATGGCAACATATCGCAGATCTCACAAGGATTGTGTGGGACCATTGTCTGAGCTTGTGAAATGAGTGAATTTTGGTCACGTGTCCTGGTGGACCCCGCGTATGGTGAACCATGTATGAAGGAGATTGATGGCAGAGATCAAAAGATAGAAGATCTGATGGTCAAGATTGAAGGTTGATCCGTCAGTCATGATTTAAGGTAATTGCAATGCACTATGTGATCACGATGGTTATCTGATCAACAACGGACATTAAACAATCGTTTACCAAGTGGTTTTGTTTTAAAGTTGTGACAATGAATGGAATGCACAGGATTATGGCACGAAATCTATAGATCAATGACCCAGATTTGAATGCAATAATCATAAATAGTTAACTCCGTGTGAATAGGGATTTCATCTTGTAACTAACACAAAGGAAGGATTTAATTGGTCTTGCTACACCAAGCGACCAATTAAATTAATATTTGATATTTAAGGCGGCGAAATAGATTGCAGAGGTGATTGAGATTGAATCAAATCAATTGAATAGGAGAATGCATTTAATACATATTTGATTCTAGGGTTTCATCAGTTGCTATTCTTAGCAAACCTTATGAGACAAAATTTAATGTTGTGAGGCTTGATGCAGAGGTATGGTGTAGAGCAAGATATGTGGTAAACCCTAATAGGCGATTGAGATCACATCATATTGGATGAAGAAAAGAATGTATTGAATGCATAATCAGATTTTAGGGTTCGATAGAGAGAATGAGGAAAATTCTCTCTAATCAAATTAAATGTGGAATTGTCTTGATGCAAAGGTAAAGTGACAATGAATATATCTGAAAGACCCTATCAGGTGAATTAATGATGAGCTGGACAGTGGTGTGTGACTCGAGGAAAAGGTAGCTTATTGGTGAAGTTTGCAAGCTAAGGAAACCCTAACAAAAGATTTGAGAAGATCTGAATGGTCGTGAGAATCTTGAGGCTGAGATTACAGATCGGTGGAGCAAAACAATATGAAGACAATCTAAGAAGTAAAAAATGGGTTGTATCTATTGTGTGTGAGTGTGGTCGGAAAGCGCACAAAGTGCTAAACAAAAGTATGCTCATTGTGTGTGCAGTAGAGGTAGAGAGAGAAGAGTGTTTATAGTGTAGATGTATGAGACACTGCAGAAAGGGAAAGAAGAGCAAGCAACAAGATACAACAGTGATTTTTCTATGTGTAGAGGAGAGTGCAGAGATTAGGGTGTGTGTTGTTGAGAGTGCAGCGTTAGCAACATAAAGTAAGTTGTAGTAAGTGCAACAATGTATTGTATGTATTGATTCATCTCAGGTTTTGTAGAACCAAGTCTATGCATATTTGAGATTGTTCTTATTATACTAAGTTGTGGCTCAGAACAGGAGATTGCAGTCTCCTTGAAGTTGTGGCTTCTAAATTAGGGTGTTGTTGCATCCTTGGGTTGTAGCCCTAAAAGCATTGTAATAGAGAGTTGGATTGTGACCCTGGATTTGAGCAGTAGACTCAAGCAAGCTTTGTCATCGTGGTTTTTCCCATATCAAGTTTTCCATGTATATCTGGCGTTATGTGATGTTTATGTGTGCATGCATATTTATGTATCACATGATTAATATCTGCACATTAAGGGTTAGAGAAATTAGTCTACATAAAAATTTTTAAGAGCTAAATTTTTAACATCTACTGATTCACCCCCCTCTCAATAGATCATTGTGTTCCAACAATTGGTATCAGATCCCTAGGTTCCCTAGGAAAGCCTTAATCAGCTCGGGTAGATCTTGGTGTGTGAACACAACAATGGACTATGAAGAAGGATCATGTATAGTAGGAGTACCTTTCTTTAATGGATCATATTATATATAGTGGAACAACAAAATGAAGTTGCATTTGGTATCCATAGGATTTGATGTATGGATGTTAGTGGAATATGGATATACAGCTCCTACTACACCTCTAAATATTGAGCCTAAAAAGAAGGCGTATGATGATAATGCTAGGGAAATGGATGCAATTCTTAATAGGTTGTCAAGTTCCATATTTTTCAAAGTTATGCATTTCCAAAGTGCACATGAAGTGTGGAACAAGCTAAAGAGGATGTATGAAGAAAGTGATGTTGAGGTACAATCATTGATTAAGAGATGTCATAGTGAATCTGAAAGTCTTGAGACAAGTAAAGATGAGAAATCTGCAAGTTGGTTCTCAAGTGAAGCTGCAACAAGAAATGATGAAGAAGAAACATCTACCTTTGGATCACAAGAGCCTAGTGAAGAGCAAGTTGATTCCTTCAGAAGATCAAGAAATGGCTTCATGAAACATAGAGGTAATCACAATAATTTTGTTTCTAAATGATTTTATGATGAAGTAAATGATTTTGATAAGGAAAAGGACAGTAAAAATAATTTACACACAAATGAAGAAGATGAATCATCTGATGTAAATCGTAGATCAGATGATGAACATGGAAGTTTCTATGGAGGTGACGCATTTCCAACAACCTCTGATGAAGAGATTGAGAGGTCTGATAGAGATGAAGAAGATGAAACCTTTGATAAAGAGGAAGAAGGAGTAGACCTAGAAGGTGAACTCATCAATTCTCTTGATGAGATTAAAAGATTGAAGAAGGAGAATGGAGAACAAAAGTTTCATGCAGAAGGAGAGATTGATAAGATGACCAAAAGACTTGAAGAATCTAATCAAATGGTGATCAGTTTAAAGACTAAAGTGGAAGAATAAAGAAGAGAAAAAGATGTTCAAACTGAACTACATTCTAAATCAGAAGAGTGCATAAAGTTGAAAGAAGAATTAGAGGCCTTGAGAAATGAATCAGAAATTGCTAAAGCGCAGATTGAAAAAGGCCTAAAGTTGAAAGGTGGCTCTAAGATACTTGATGAATTAGTGAAATCACAAAAGCCATCAAAAATTATAGAAAAATATGGCCTTGGGTTTGAGAAAGGAATGAGTTTCTCTACCAGTACTTTTGCAAACTTGTAAGACAGATTTAAAGAAGAAGGATGTTGCACAAAGGAAGAGGAAGCCTTCACAAGTTGCTCCAGAGAAAATACCTCTAGAAATGGAAAATATGATAAAGTCATTGCTAAGATGAAGAAGACAAAAGAAGAAAAGAAGCTAGTTGCAGTGAATAAGAGAGTCGAAGAAGAGAAAAGGCCTATTGCAAACAAGAAAAGGAATAATTATTCAATTCTTTCTTATCAGAAGAAGATGACTACAACAGATAAGAAGATGGAGAAATCAGTCCCAAGGCATGAAAGAAAAAGAAAAAACATTATGGGAGCTGATTCAGGAGGATTTACTAGGATGAGATACATGAAGAAGCCAAATCAAAGAAGACCTCCTCATCCTATTCAGAGGAACGCTATGACTAGGTACTCCCCATGTTTTAATGGTTACTATTATACTTGTAATCAATTTGGTCATAGGGCTAGAGAATGTAGAGTTGCACTTAGAAGGAGCACTAAATATGTAAATGGAAATTCATTTTCTCTTGTAAGGAATATGCATGTGGTATGCTACAAGTGTGACAACTTGGGTCACATAGCTAAAGACTGCAAACTAGATATTGTAAGACCTGCAGTACGGAGAAAGAGGAAGAATACAAAGAAGAGTATGTCCTCTATAGTGAACATGTGTTTGCATGTTGTTGAGAAGAAGGCTAATATATCAGAGAAGAAGAACAAGATGGTTTGGAGAGAGAAAGACTAGTAGGCAGCGCTCCATGGGGCTACTTCTACCTCACATCACTAATTTGTAGTGATGGGGCATGAGTCCAGGGGGAGATAAATTGATATTTCATTCATCCCTGGAAACGAAGAAGGAGATAAAGTCAGATGAAATATGTTTTACAATTTCTAACGACTTGATGGTTGCAGATTTATGGTCACATTCTTGCTCCTTGAAATGCATGTCAAGGTGTAAGAAAATTAGCAGATGGTGAAGAGTTTGCTACAGAAATTGAGATCAACCATTGGTATTAGTTATTGAAGAAAAGGTGGTGTAGATGCTTTGTTAAGAGAAATGCTTCTTTCCTGCAAGAGGAAGATTTTTTGGCTAAGAGGAAACTGTTCTGTGTATATTGTTTTCAAATTGGTATCAGACCATTATAAATTTCTTTGAAACAGTCTAGTTAGTACAGAGCCCAAAAGGATGCAAATGGTCAAGTTTGTTGAGGAGAAAATGTTGCATGATCTCAAGGGGAGTTGCTTTAGTTAGTAGATCAATTGTATGATCAGTTTAGCTGGTATAGATGAAATGCAAAACTTGGATTAAAGAAAATGCGTGAGTAGAATAGTAGAAGAGTATGGAGTAAGCTCTAAGGGGAAGTTGCTATAGGTATCAAATAAATGTTATACTTGATACAGTGCAGTCTAGGATATCAATTCGTACATAGAATAAAGTGAACACATTCACAATTGGTATCAAAATGATAATCAGTAACAGGACATGATATAATCAATTGGTGTCAAGTATATGATTCAATTGGCACAAAGCATGAATCAAAATATCTATAATTGATATCAGACCTGATTGGCGTTGAGTATGTAATGACATTTCAACTAGCATCAATATTTTTTATTGATATAGATTAGTTGAAGCATATGGTATTGCCATTGTAGTAAAAAAGTCAAATGCAACAATTAGTACAAGAGAAGAAAAAAACTTGTTTTCAATTGGTATTAGTCAAAGGGGGAGCTAAGTCCATTTTCCATGCTAAGAAGAAGTGAGCAATGCTCAAAGTGAGCGTAAGGATGAGCAAAGGAGGAGAATAATTTCAGGAGGAGTGATCCCTTTTCCTTTGATGTCAAAGGGGGGGAAGTATGAAAATGCTCAAGTATCTGAGCAAGAGGGAGAAAGTCATGCAAATGCTCAAATAGGAGCATTGGAGAAAGCAACAGAGAAGGAGAAAGTAAAAATGATACTGGTACAAATCTTGAATTGGTTAATTGGTATCATTGAGCATTTAATTTTTTCCATCAGTGACAAAGGGGGAGATTGTTGGAATATGTTGTCATTGATGTCAAAAGTGGGTCAAAGGAGAAGTGTGTTGATCCTGTGCTGAAGTGCATATAGTTGTCATTGATGTCAAAAGGGAAAATCAGGAAAAGGAGTTTGTTGGCATGATGACAGAAGATGGATGAGAGAGCAGTGGTCCTGATGGCGAATTGAGTGGTAGATTCATGATGGGTTTTTCGAGAGCATTCCAGTCATGTGCTTTGTAGGTCAAGAAAGTGTTGGATGTCCCCAAAAATGAATTAATTCTATTCTCGGGTGATATTAGGGTTTACAAATAAACTCTAAAGTGTTTGCAATCATGGCGTCCTCAAAATGTTCTATTTTGTTGTTGACCTGGTATCGGCAGCTATCTATTGCATTAGTTGCAACTTATGTCTTTATAGTCATGAAGGTGACTGGCCCCTCTGCCTAGAGCTTTAAGGATATACATTACCATCAGTTCGACGAAAGTGAATGGAGTCGCGGAGTTCCAAGTTTTTCTAACCTATGTCTCGGGGTTCTAGAGTTTTGTAACCTTTTGACTTGGCAACTTAGTTAATGGAGTGATAAGGAAGAAGGCTGTCTTTGTTATTGCTATGCCACGTTTTGCCAAAAGTTCACAACCTCTAACAAAGAGGTTCTTAGGTTAAGATTTCTGGCGACTAAGCGATGGAGCTATAAGGAGTAAGGAAGCACTCCATGTGGGACCCAACCATAATGACGGTGCTGACATGTGGCTTGATGAGATTGAGTAAACAGTAATCCACATCCTTATTGTGGATTATGAAGTTGTGACATGGCGATGACGTGGACATCTAACGACAGCATGTGGACCCCACATTGGAATGATGCATTGAGTGTTGGGATTTAATATTTAGGTCTTTTCCAAGAGACTTGTTGAGAATATTGTAGATTCTGTTTTGATGCTCCATAATTGCACAAGCGGTGGACGCATGTCTTTGTGGAACCTTATCTGCATGGATGGTGACGTTAGTTGTATGACAATGACATGGATGTTGCATGGATGGTGGGGACCACTTGAGAAATGTGATAGGAGTATGATTCCAATTGTGGGACGCAGAAACCAAATGGCATTGAATGATTGCATCAAGGCCATTAGTAATGGTGCATGATCAACGGTTGTGATTAAGGTAATCCGATGGTGTCCATCAGTTTCGCTAAGATTTTGAAGGGTCTTGGCTAAGTCCTGTGGGGTTAACAGAAAGCAATGGAGATTAATCCACGATGGATGAATATTGACCTTTGATAAAGATGGTGGGACCTAAAAAAGAAGGAAGAATAGGCTAACGGTGGATGATGACATAGGCCTAAAGTGATTGCTCAATAAACCAACTTGAATCGTTGTTGAGAGTTGTGTAGCATTGATGTAGATGACAAAATGGCAACATATCGCAGATTTCGCAAGGATTGTGTGGGCCCTTTGTCTAAGCTTGTGAGATGAGAGAATTTTGGTCACGTGTCCTGGTGGACCCTGTGTATGGTGAACCATGTATGAAGGAGACTGATGGCAGAGATCAAAAGGTAGAAGATCTGACGGTCAAGATTGAAGGTTGATTTGTCAGTCATGATTTAAGGTAATTGCGATGCACTATGTGATTGCGATGGTTATGTGATCAATGATGGATATTTAAACAACCATTTATTGGATGGTTTTGTTTTAAAGTTGCAACAATGAATGGAATGCATAGGATTGTGGCGTGGAATCTGTAGATCAACGACATAGATTTGAATGTAGTAATCACAAATAGCTAACTCCATGTGAATAGGGGTTTCATCTTGTTACCAACATAGAGGAAGGAGTTAATTGGTCTTGCTACACCAAGCGACCAATTAAATGAAGATTTGATCTTCAAGGTAGTGAAACAAATTACAGAGGTGATCAAGATCGAATCAGATTGATTGAACAGGAGAACACATTTAATAGATATCTGATCCTGGGGTTTCATTGGTTGCTATTCTTAGCAAACCTTCTAAGAAAAAATTTAATGTTGTGAGGCTCGATGCATAGGTATGGTGTAGAGAAAGATATGTGGTAAACCCTAATAGGTAATTGAGATCAAATCAGATTGGATTAACAAAGAATGTATCAAATGCATAATCAGATCTTAGGGTTCGATAGAGAGAATGAGGAAAATTCTCTCTAATCGAATTAAATTTGGAATCGTTTCGATGCAAAGGTAGAGTGACAATGAAGATATCTGATAGACCCTATCAGATGAATTAATGATGAGCTAGATAGTGGTGTGTGGCTCGAGGAAAAGGTAGCTTGCTGGTGAAGTTTGCAAGCTAAGGAAACCCTAATAGAAGATTTGAGAAGATCTGAATGGTGGTGAGAATCTCAAGGCTGAGATTGCAGATCGGTGGGTAAAACAATATGAAGACAATCTGAGAAGTAAAAAATGGGTTGTATCTATTGTGTGTGAGTGTGGTTGTCAAGTGCACAAGGTGTTGAACAAAAGTATGTTCACTGTGCGTGCAATAGAGGTAGAGAGAGAAGAGTGTGTATAGTGCAGATGTATGAGACACTGCAGAAAGGGAAAGAAGAGAAAAGCAACAAGATAGAATAGTGAATGTTCTATGTGCAGAGGAGAGTGTAGAGATTAGGGTGTGTGTTGTTGAGAGTGCAGCTTCAACAACATAAAGTACGTTGTAGAAAGTGCAACAATGTATTGTATGTATTAATGCATCTCAGGTTTTGTAGAACCAAGTCTATGCATATTTGAGATTTTTCTTATTATACTGAGTTGTGGCTCAGAACATGAGATTGCAATCTACTTGAAGTTGTGGCTTCTAAATTAGGGTGTTGTTGCATCCTTGGGTTGTAGCCCTAAAAGCATTGTAATAGAGAGTTGGATTGTGACCCTAGATTTGAGCAGTAGACTCAAGAAGGTTTTCTCACCGTGGTTTTTCCCATATCGGGTTTTCCACGTATATCTCATGTTATGTGATGTTTCTATGTGCATGCATATTTCTATATCACATAATTAATATCTGCACATTAAGGGTTAAATAAAGTAGTCTGCACAAAAAGGTTTTAAGAGCTAAATTTGTAACATCTACTTATTCATCCCCCTCTCAGTAGATCATTGTGTTCCAACAATGTACAGGTGGACCAGCAAGCCTGAAAAATATGGGGTGGAACCATACCCCTCAAAGTCTCCCTTGGCTTACACTCTATTGTAGGACTCGCATGCTCAATGATACTCTGGGTCAGAGAACTAATAGACTATAGAATATTCACCTCAACACTCTCCTTCATGATAGAAGGGATAGCAACATACTCATAATCTGGTCTAGTGAGTGCTCGTCTCACTGGCTGCTAAGGATCAAGACGTGCACCTAGTATATCCTATTTTGACCCACCACCTCTCCCCTGGAAGTCCCACATATCAAAATAGTTGGGGATTTTGTTGAATACAAACTCACAGTAGAGTTTCCTTAAGAAATATTAGGGGACCTCATTATTGTTGCATGGAGGATGGTCAAAATCATCCACCACCTCTTCCAAAAAATTTCCTTTATCCCTTGGTGGTTGCACCAACGAATAGGAAACCTCTTGCTTGTAAGTTCAAGAGGTTGATTTGTACATGGGTTAGTGAATAGTGAAAATAAGTCATATTTTGTAATTTTGTAATTTTTTACTTGTTTGTAGGATAGTTTATTTGCATAAAAATCTCTATACTCTCACCTCTCATCCACCCAACCACTTAATTCCTTGCTAATTTCATATACATGTGTTAACATAGCTTGAAGTGAATTTGCAAGTGTGGTTCTTTTTGAGGTTGAACTTACAGGATTGTTCAACCTCACAATTAACTCCTTAATTTGTTTTTTGTTGTTTTCAATTTCCACCATTAAATTTTGTTGAGTTCCAGGAGAATGTTGAGGAATTATTGGAGGAGTCTATTGTTGTGGTTGTTCATCAGGATTTTGTTGGTGTGCTTGTTCATGAGGAGGAGAAGGATTTTGAGGAGGAGAATCAAGTGGATTTTCAACTCTTGAAAATTAAAGAAATTAACATTAAAACATATCAAATCTACCTATTTAATAATAAATTCACGAAAAAAAAACAATAAAATCTTACTCCTTGGAGCTCCCTGTTGACGTGGTGGCATTTTGGTGAAGAAATAACAAAGATTCGGTGAAGAAATTGATGAATTTGGGGTCTCCATAACATGAGAGTGCCTTGGAAGGGTTTGCAAGTGGCATATCAAGGAAATATGATAATCTAAAAATGATTTGGATTTTTTTTTTCTTATAACAACTCATAACGCGCTTGCATTATAACACAAGCATGTTATAGGATCGGTTAGACCAAACCATAATGCGAGCATGTTATAACACACTCACATTATGGGTTTTCAATTTTTTTAAAAAAAATTGGCCACTTTTTGGCCCCCCAAATTTTTGCACCCACCCTATGACATCCCATACATTGAATACCCTTAAGTAACTTAACTCCTACATTCCACTATCTCAAGCAATTAGTTCATCCACCCTCGTATGTTCCATAATGATGCTCATTTACACCATAGTGGTTCCCAACCCCCCATGTAATTTTTTCTTCCTTAGTCTTAGATGTACTATTTCACAAAATATATCAAGTAGAAAAGAAAGTTTTAATGTAAGTCCAAGTGGGTGAGAGAATGATGAATTCTCATATTATCCATTACCAATGGGTTAATGAACCATTATTTTCAATTTATAATGGAAAGGTGACCCCAACACTCATTTGTGATCATTATTAGCTACATGTGTAGATTTCCTTGGTGGGCATGTTATTAACAAATCAATTTCTACACACTATTAAAGTATATGATATTGAGTGGTTCTTTCCACTTCCTCAAGGGTGTATACACTCATTTAATAAACTAAAAAGAGTTCTCCTAAAAAATTCATCACTAACATAGGCCTTAGATTAAGACTTTCCAATCTATTTGAATGTGCCTAACGATCAAATAAAAACATAAATGATTAGTTCATATGATATAAATCTCTATATTTCTAAAATTACCACCCCCTCACATGAATTTCAATTGTACTTTCTTTTTAAAGAGCTACATAAACCAATCCATGAAAATGCATACTAAAATAACTTTTATTTTTATTTTTATGGATTTGTGTGAACACATGAAAAATTTATAATCCAAATTGATAGCACACAATACTTTCAAATATATATCTTCAAGTTAAAATTCTTCATACCCTTGTAAATATCAAAATTCAAATAACTTTTCCAAGGGAAATGAACTCTCTCATTCTAGAATATTACAAGAGTAATCAATACTGAATAAGAAATTTGTATGTAAAAGTTGTCAACATTTGAAGTTTAAAAAATGAAGGGTGGATTTCAAATGATTATAGCTAAATTTTAGTGTATAATCTAGAAAATTCACCTAATCCATTATGTAGAGATTTGAATAATCTTTCCAACACCTATACAAAATCAAAATTTTGATTAGTAACACAAAAGTTATGCCTATTTTACTGAATTGTGTTGTTTTGGGGGGTTTTAGGTAACATATATGTATTTTGGCTTGGTTTTATCAAACCAAAACTCACTTTCTACTCAACCCATACAAAAACTCAAATATATGTTTTCAAAATTTGACTAAGTAAAAACATGTATTTTTCCCTATTGCCACTATTTGGCCCATCATGATCTTGCACTCACCCAAGGCTAAGTGTCAAAATATTCACATCTCGATAAGAGACCAAACTCTCAAATCTCACATGTTTTCCCCTTCTCTTGGGATGTGACATTATTTTAGGAATATGATGGCTTTGCACTCTTGGTCCTATCTTATGGGAATTTTTCAAACTTTAGATGTAATTGACTAATTATGGCCAACAACACAAATTACACTCACACTCATCACACATAAAAGTTACTCAAAAGGGATCTTACTGGATTATTGTCTAAATTTTTGTTATTCAACTTATGGACTCCTTTGTGTCATGTTGCTTATTTTTAATGAACCAAGTTGATATCACAATATAGCCTATGGCATCTTCCAATGGTCAACTAATTGGAGGGATTGGATAATGATTGAGTGAAAGATTTTAAAGGCTTTCCTCCTGCACTTTGGGCTTTGCAAAACCTGTGAGGGTGATCCCACATAATGCACCTTAAGATCCTTTTTGCCAATTAACCTTGTACACTAAAAATAACAGATAAGATCTACTTGTAATTGCTTGACAATTATGTAAATGCAAAGATCTAGAAAATCCTCATATACTAACTTGTTTCAAAAGAAATAGAGCATAATGGATCTTGACTTGACATACATTTTACCAAAGAATTTAAAAAGATCAAGTAATTTGAATGTATTTGTTGTGAAAGATCAATAACAGCTCAACACAAACACAAATCCCAAAATAGTGCCTTAATTCAGGATGCGGGGTCTAATACAATATAAATAAATTTGACAATAGGTGAGGGTGATCCCACAATAGTGGTTTACAATTTTTGGCCAATTTGGACATTGAATTGAACTTTTTTAACTAAATCTTCACTTTTGAGCACCTATAGCGGCTAAACCGTGAGGAATTTGGAGATGATGCAAACTAGTGATTTGTGAAATTTTGTCTGTAGATTCTAAATATATATTTTTTCAAAAAATTTAGAATCAGATTGAACTTCTTTTTCCATCTCCTTCGAAAACTAGTTTTTAACAGTAAACACCATTTTTGAAGAGTGACGTCACTGGCTAACACATAACTTTTTTTCCATGAAGGATAAAATTCTAGTTTTTTCGAATTTAGATTCATAACTATGATATCTAGTGCATGAAATTGGTTTCATAGCATTTCATTGAATATTTTTTTCTTAATTAAGTTTCAAAGTCAAACCAATTACAATTTAGACATGATTCACTGGCTAAAACATAACTTTTTTTGTATGTATTGAAATTAAATTTTCTTTTTTGTTGGATAAGGGACATCAATATCTAGTGCACTCATAGTTTTCAATTTTTTTTTACAATTTTCTATTTTTCCCCGTGTGTAGAATAGAGAGCTTAATTTTCGGTGAAAACCTATGTTTAATCAAACAAAAAAAAAACATACTAAAACCAAAACATATTAAAATTATATTCAATGGCTAGCTCATTCTGAGGGCTACCATCATCTAGTTGGGTCTGTGAAGTCTCCTCCATTTTTCATCCTCAACCCGAGCTTCAAAGGGAAATTTTTTACAGAAATTTGGTGCAAGAGGGGGAGAAGGGGGAAAGGGGGGGTTTGCTTTTTTAAAAAAAAATCTTTTGTTTCCATTATGGAAATGTGAAAAATGTGTGTCCCATAATTGAATAGGGTTTGCTCGAAGGGGGGTTTGAGTGAACCCCCTTTTGGGTTCACTTGAACCCTTAGTTCATTCGAACCTCCCAAAACCCAAAATTTTGTTCATGGGGACATTTTTTACAAATTTCCTTCCTCAACAGAATTGTAAACCAGTTTTGTGGGATCACCCGTGAACACTTAGCATCAAAGAGCTTACACAATGTTGCATTACAACATCAAGCTATATGTCTGAAATATCAACACATTATGTCTTCCATAGCTCAAAATCCTCATAAGAAGGCCAGTCAAAAGTCATGACCTCATTTGCTTTGATCATGTATGGACTGTACTTTATGACCACTTGGTTGGCCTCTTTATCAAATTCTTCAAGGAAGATTCTTGTGTGAGTAAGCCTTTCCATACTGTTCTTTAGCATTTCTACATCTACTCCATCATAAATTAATGCTACCAAAGTTGCTATCACTTTGCTGGCTTGATCCTTCAATTGTTGCAAAGGCTTAACTTCACCATTTTCATTCAAAATGGTTGGGAGTAAACTGAAACTCAATCAAACCTTGAAATTCCTTAATTGCATTTACAAGCTTAAGGGTTGGGACAATGTTGGGTGGCTTATCTACATCATGTTTTGACCCAATAGCCATGTATCTCAGATCCTAAACTTTGGGGATCCATTTGTCCATCAATATGATGACAACTTCCTTATCCCTATTAAAGCTCCTTATTGTATCAAACATGGATGAATAGTTTGAATGAATACTATTTAATTTCTTCTCAATCCCTTTATTCATGTGTTCCAGTACCACTATCACAATATTCATGTTTGCTGAAATGAATTAATTCATCAAATTGTTGACACCGCTCCTCATAATTCATAAGCTTCTCCATTAAATCCTCTTTTTTGATTTCCTTTGTAGGAGGTGTAATAGATGTACTTGGAGGTGACTGTACAATGGGCACATCTTCAGAACTAGGAGGTGCAACCTCAATTGGGATTGGAGGAGGTGAATGAATAGGAGATGGAGGAGAAAAAATTGATACCTGTGAAGGGCCTAGTGCATGCATTAATTGAAATTTATCCTTTAAGAATGCAATTTCTAGTTGCATCTCAACAATATTTTGTTTTCCCTTATTATATTCAATTACCATATCATTATATTTGGTTCTGAATTACTCTTTCTCCTATGTTAGGGATTCTACTGTGGCCTTTGTGAATTGATCCACATTCAAATTCAATGTAGCTGCCTCCACTGCACTTGTATCAAATACTTTTTTAATTATCAATCCTCCCCTAACACCTACAGCTGGCTCAATAACCTTTGGCTTCTTATTATTTGGAGCTAAGGCCCAAATAGCCAATGTGTCCCATTGGGCAGTGAATGTCGATCCCTATAGTGCTAATGTCACCACTTATTTAGTAGTAAAAATAGGGGCATCATGCCTTCTCACTGTATCGAAGGAAATTGCTAATGCAATATCCCATTCTAGCAATAAAAACACACCACTCTTTTCGACTAGTTCTCTTCCCTCAGCTGATGTTAAGTCCTGGTATTAGCTCTCATTTCCTCACAGACCTTAGCTTCTACAACTACTCTTGGAGACTTAGTATTTGCACTCATTTTCATCTCTACACTCACAACATATTCATCCTTCATGGCTCTCCAAACATACTCCTAAAATGCTTGTATCTTCACAAATGCATCGTCATCGATAAACCTTTCACAAGCTTCTGCCCTGACATCATCGAAATTGTTTATCCCACTCATGTCATCTTTACTCAATTTGAGGCTAAAGCTTTGTGGCACTATCTCCCTTTGGGGAGAAGGCATACCTTGCATCATTTCCTCTTCAGTAAAAAAAATATCCTCATCAGTGGGATAATCAACAAGGCCACTTGATTCAACCTTTTACCTTTTTTTTGGTGGCTCTTTAGGTGGTGATGGTCCTCTAGGTGGTGAATCCAATTCAATTATTTGTGGGGTGGATGAATGTGGTGGTGAAGGTGGTGGCAGTTGTTGCTAAGGAGAGGATTCCCTTGACCCCTCTGATTGGGTAGGGGTGGTAATTGTCAGTTGTTTCTTCACAGTACTCTTTCTCCTAGCAAAGACATGTACCTTCTTGGGAGGCTGATAGGTTGGCCTTTCTTCTACCATAGGGGCTTTCCCCTTATCTTTATCCTTAGAAACCACAACCTTTCCCTTATCTTGGATCACTCTTTCCTCTTTCAATTTTGCAACAACTACGTCAAAGTTTTGGATAACTGCTTCCACTCTCAACATCTCATTCTTTATATAAAAAAGAGCCTTGAATTGAGGATCTTTCACCCATTTTTCTCTCCAATTTGTCAAAGACAATCCATTTCATCTTACTATCTTCTTGAATCTAGAAATACAAAATATTTTTGATAATATCCTCCAGGAAAGAGAAAATATGAACAAAATTTCCTCCCTTCACTCTATCCTTCAACCAGACCATAAAACCTTCTCGGTCATGGTTCCTATGTGCTCGCAGTTGCATTCCATAAGGCTTGAGTTTATCAATGATATTCTTCCATCCATCAATTATCATTATAAAATCTGAAAAAATATAGTGTAAGTAGGAAAGAAGATTCCTTTCCTCATGTTGACTAAGTGAATGTTCTGAACATCCCCGAGTTTCCACATGACTTCTAGGAAGCCAATCCTTAATGGTACATCCCTAGGGAGTACATGAGGTATTTTTCTTGTTCTATACACCCGAAGAATTGTGCAATCTTGATCGGGAATTAAATCCCCCAATTGCGATCAATTTTTAAATCAGGCCTTCTCTCCTTTGGCCTAAGGAAATCATGCAATGCGGTTGGAATTCTTGACATATCCAATACCAAAACTTTCATCAATTTAGAATAAAAAATGTTTGAGAAAACCATAAAACAAGATTTTTTCTCATGTCTATCCAAGAGAAGGGTCCATGTTTGAATTGGCATATCAACATCATCCACTCTTCTTTTTAACTCCATATCATTTCCAAAGAAATATGCCCCCTTATAATAAGTAGCAAATATAGAGTGAGATGTTGTATATTTGCAACCATGTACATGGGTGCAATTGGCATGCTTGAGGCTGGATCTAATCCCAAGATTTGACAAAGGGAATAGAATGTTTTTTGGAAATAGAGTGCAAAATACTTGATTGGAAAGGGTTTTGTGTTAGATGGACCTAACACAATTCTACTTCCTCCCTTTCGTGATGCCAAGAAGTGTGCCAGTACTAAGACCTTAAAGGTTGGTCTCACCTCTTCATATTCTGCTCTTAGCTTCTTTTGATCAATCTCTCCCATCTCCTCACTCCATGGGTTTCGTTCGAAAACCTCTGCAAATTCTTCCTTGGCAACCCAAACCATGTTCTTACTAGAGTGTGTTCTAACTACCCTAACAGTAGGGTCATAGTTAGTTGCAATGGCCTTGAAGAGGTCTATATCCAAATACATATTAGGGACAATCAGTTTACCCATATCTAGCCTCCATGGTTTGCAAATAGAAATGTGAGCATTTCTATTTCCAAACCAATATTGAAACAGTGACCACCTTGTATATGACAATTTGGCATGTCCTTAATGGCATATTGTTTGTTGGAACTTGAAACATGTGTTTCCCTACACATTTTTCATTTGTCAAGGGTTGCAATTGGTCTAGTAGGTCTTGGACTATAGGTCTCTTTTTGGGTTCTAAACTAGGGGGTTGGACTCTTGGTGCCATTATGCTTTATGAATGACTCAACCTACACTTTCATGGGCCAAGACTAGGGATTTTAGGTTCGAGGCTCAGACTTGACACAAAAGAGTGACCAAATTCACAAATTCACAACAATTTTAATGAATATCAAACCTTAAAATGCAACCCTAATCACAATTCAAATGATGGAAACAATAATTGTATAAAAACTATGAGAAAACTGAACTTAAGAGGTACAACTTTCACTTACTAGTTTGATGACGTGATAAAACCCTAATTTGCAGATGCCAACAGCTCAAATCACACTGCAATAGCTTCTAAATGCCTTAGAATGCCTTTGTAATCGAGAATAAGCTTCAAAACTAGCTTTTGTGGCGAAGAAATCCTTCAATTTGGTAGAAAACATCAACTCCACCATTACTACTCGCTCATGCGAACCAAAACGACTCCATGCTACCAATTTAATAACTTTGAATCTCAATCATTGATCTTCTTGTGATCTAGATTAATAGTCGACTCAGATGGAGTCAAAGAAGTTTGAAAATTTGGCCTTCGCTGACTCAACATCCAATCGTTCATATTTGTGCTATGTATACATCTTCCTTGCTAGCTCCATGGCCCCCCAACACTTTACAAGTTGTGAGAGAATTCACATGTCAACCGCCCACTAGCCCATTGGGGTTAACTCAAGCATAAATCGAAGGTAGCGGGCCAATGGGAAACGACCCGGATCAATCCAGCGCCTTTCAACATGTGTACCCTTTAATCTCTAGGCTAACGCTCAAGCTGATTATCTCCCTTTCATGATGGACGATCGAGATTAAAACATCTCGTTGAGCTTTTATGCACGTGCTCTAAAACCTCTTTAGTAGCACGCTCTTTAATATTTCCATAGTCGTCGAAAGTATTTAATCAAATATTTCATGCTTTATAAAGTCTTTTTGACGGTGAAGATGACACCACATGGTGCATGCCCACTAGCCCTCCAAGAAAGAGATCAGTCGGTGGGTCCCCCATGGGTTGGTGGGGAACGACCAAGATTTAATCCCTTCAATGCATCAAAATCGTTGATATTTAATCTTTTCACCATCACTGCCTTATGAACCTTGTAGGTGCCGCCAAGAGGGAGTCCACAGGTGTCACCCTACCTGCTGCCCTGTTGATATTTTTAAGAGATTATTTTAATGCAGCGGGCTAGTGGGTGACCAATAAGGATAAAGTAATGGGACCCAGTGACCACACCTTAGGATTTTAATCAACATGTGCAATTAACAATGAATTAAAAGGGGTCATCTGTTAGGCTGAAAAGGTTGAAAGACATACATTTTATGAGATGAGACATAGGATATGCGACAAATATTTCAATGATTTTCAAACCCGCTTAACACTTGACATGGTTAAAATAATTTAAACGCGTAGCGATTTGTAAGGCTAGGTATAAGGGACCGATAAATGGATGAGTTTGATGGCTCAAGTCATGACTTGGGAAACCAGGAATGGACTAGCATAAGTCACCGAGCAATTAGAACGTATGCAGAGAATTGTCAATACTTAGGATTTTTCAAGGGCTTAGGGCATAGAAAGAACCCTAGAACATAGGCAAAACAAAACCCTAAGCTATAAGACAACATCCCAAGAACAAAGAAACAAAAAAAATATGAATTAAACTCAGTAGAACACAATTTTTTTTAGGGGTTCCACCATGTCCCAACAACCCAAGAAATATTATCTTATCCTGCAAATATATTTTTAGAACCAACTAACTTACCACCATGTTACCATCTTCTAGTTAGTGTACACCTTCAAATATCCATCCATATTGGTACCCATTTTTGCAAAAGACTAAATTGAGAAATTAACCTAGGAACTCTAACACAACGAGGTTATTTAGCCTAGCACCAATCCTTACTCATACCCAATCCTATTGGTGGACAAAAAAGATTGGCCTTGACAATTTTGGATCATTTTTCATGAACTATACCATCACAAAGAAATTTCCCATTCAAGAGAGAGCTCTTAGATGAACTCCATGGTGGCAATTTTTTCTCTACGCTACATTTACGATCTATCTATTATTATATTTGCAAAAAAAAAAAGAGGACACTCCAAAAATTGTCATTCATAGTCATGATAGTCATAATGAAATCTTTGTCATGCCATCTGGGAACGGGCCCAACTTGATATAAATTTGTGGTAAATTTACCAATATACAATTACATTAAACGATTCCTTAGTATGGATTCTTATTCCTTGCGTTCACTAAAGAAGCTCAAAGTCTTGAACATGTGACGTGTAAGGTGCCGATTCATTCGAGGGAGTTGGACTGCACTCCACAGAGTTTGGAGTGCCTGGACACCGTCCCTTACAAAGGAAGGGACAGCCTATCTACGTCTCACGTGTAAAACACATTGTCAGAGTTTTGTGCTTTAACCGACTTGGCCCTTTTCGATCACACGTGCCAAAATTTCATTGCCTTCTTTTGTGAGGGAATATAAATACGTCGCTTTCGTCGAAAGGACATATGATCGTGCGCGACATTATTGTCGTCGGAGATATCAATCGAGTACCGCCTTGTTCAAAACGGAACTTATTTTACACGTGGATTTTACGAATCGGTATTTGCAATAGTAAAAGTAATTTAAATTTCTAGCCATATGACCGTCAATTTCACAATCACCATGTAACTTCTGTTCTCTGTAATGTCCAAATCAGAACAGTTGTTTCTCCAATATGAGGTTAGGCTTTTTCATTATTTAGGTAGTCTCGTAAAACCATAGGCTTAGGGCATGGTTTATGCAGTGAGGACCACTTCTTTTCAAAAATCTTCTAAAAACGCGGTTTCATGGGACCCTGCTGTTTGTTGGATTAATCATCCCACGTCTTAGAACTGATTTCGTGGATTGATTGTTATTTTGGGAAGTTGAGATTAGTATACAAGATTTTTGGTAAAATTTTGTGCAAATTTTCACATCAACGTTTCAGATCATATTCTATGATCTACGTAGATGTACCGTCATCCTGATGATCGATCATGAAATATGATCCGAAATGTTGATGTAAAAATTTGCACACAATCTTTCCAAAAATCTTGTATACTAACTATCATGAAATGTGGAAACAACAAAATCTTATTAAGTTGAGATTAACTGTTCACTTAGAGAGAAGATGTAGCGTTTGAAAATTTACTATCATCTACAGAAATTGATCTCAGGTTAATAGCCATTCTGGAAAACTAAGACTTATTAGAACAAATTAATTTAAGATTTATGAGCACATACCATCTGCTGACACCGCTGCTTACCTCAGCAAGAATCATAATGCACAAACCTGGACTGTCAATTAGTACTGTAATTTACACAATACAATGAACGAGGAATTGCACTGCTCCCTATTTAGGGGAGAGGACCCAGTAGTCGTGCACCCTAACTTCGTGCTTCTAATTATCCTATGTCGAAATTTCAAATCACTCCCAATTTTTTACAGCAGCTTACTTGGCAAGTTCTCTGCTTATAACTAAGGTTTCAGGGCCACATCATCAAATATGATGCCACATCAGCATGCATTTTTGTCAAGGTGTCCAAAAAGGCCCCAAAAAAAAGTGAGACCAATTCTCGTGCATTACATCATGAGTAGTTGAGCGCTGATGTGGTATCACATGATTGGTTGCTTTTTAGATCAAAAGCATACATTTTGTTTAATTATGGGTAGTCAAATCACAACTATTGGACATTATATAAATGACTATTGGGTATTATATTCACGATTGGGTGCATGACTATTGGACCCCGCACGACTATTGTTGGGCCCTCTCCCCTATTTTTCTTTAAAGACTGCCTACCCACTGAAAATGGAGATGCCATGTCTGAAAATTTGATGTAACTGCTCGGAAATATTCGATGATATGACAGTGAAAAGGCTTTTATTAAAAATCAGTCAAATCTAACTTAGCTTTTTAATGTGTGAATGAAGTGATTGTTAGAAATCTAGTTTCGTGGTTGAAAACGTCAGGGTGAGGGCTTACGAGTTTGGAACTCGGCAGAGCACAGAGAAATCTCTAAGCTGCAGTTAAAAGCAACGTTGGCTCTAAAAGGATTGAAGAATTTCAGGGAAGCCATGTGTAGGATTGTCTTGATTTGTTTGTTAATATACTTGTTTCAGCAGGTTGAGGCGTATCAGATCTCTCCAGCGACGGCGCCAGAGGCTGGAAACTGCCCGTTAAATGTAAGCTACTTGTCTTCTCATCCGTGGATCGTTCAAAAATGCAAGGAGGGCACGCACTGCTGCGAAGCCCTGAATGATTTAATGAGGATCCTGCTCTTCTCATCGATGCATCACACTAATTCATTTCTTCTACACGACATTCAAACTTCTAGGGTTTGCATGGACGCCATCCAGCGGCAAATGGAGTTGCAAGGAGTAAGTGCAGAGAATAATGTATTCCATGGCTGCAAGATGCAGCCGCTGGATTTCGTCAACGGGCCAAGGCACTGCCATCAAATTCAGAATATATACTCCTTCGAAAATGCCGTCAATACGTCAGAAATCAAGAATTTCTGCGACGGTAACAGGACTTCATTTGCCTGTCACGCCTGCATGAGGGCCATGGTGAGGGCTGTCAGTCGGTTGATGGAAAAAGACGGAACGGATAAAAATAACTGCGAGCTGTTTGTTGTAGTGTACGTCGGAGGCGGAATCAATTCGTATGAAGACTTAGGTCCCGACGCAGCTTACTGTATTCTCAGCGCGCAGAATTTGCCGGAGATGGCAGCGCTCCCGCCTTTGCCTTCTGTAAGGAAAGCAAGAAGCAGCAAAAGGAAGATAGCAGAAGCCCTTGGAGTTTCCCTCCCGGCCGCGGCGATTTTCATCTTCATCGGCGTCTGTGCATCGAGACGTAAATTTCGTGGCGGAGGATTGGAACGGCTGGTGCTCAGTAACAGAGAGTCGCAACTGGTGCGGGAGAGCGTCGACCTCGGGACCGGTTTGCTGTTTTTCCGTCATGCTGATCTCAGGCAATCAACGGGAAATTTCGCGTCATCTAACGTGGTAGGCGCAGGCGGATTCGGGACAGTTTTCCGGGGAACTCTTCCCGACGGGTCACAGATCGCCGTCAAGAGATTTAACGATTCTACCACGAAAGGCGACGAAGTGTTGAAGCACGAGGTCCACGTCATCAGCGGCGTGAAGCACCGCAACCTGCTGCAGCTCAAGGGCTACTGCATCCACTTCAACTCCCACGGCCACCAACAGTTTCTGGTCTATGATTTGATGCCTAATGGCAGCCTGGCGGATTATCTTTTCCGGCCAGGTGGAGACAAGCCCTTGCTGACGTGGCCGCAGAGGCACCGGATCGCGGTAGGAATTGCGAGGGGGCTCGCTTAATTGCACGGCGACGCCAAGCCGACGATTATTCATCGAGACGTGAAAGCGGCGAATGTGCTGCTGGACGGGCAGCTGAATGCCCTCGTGGCGGACTTCGGGCTGGCGAGGATTAAGGAGGAGGGCTGCAGTAAGACGCATACTGTCACTAGGGCTGTGGGGACGCTGGGTTACGTGGCACCCGAGTACGCCCTCTACGGTCACCTCACAGATAAGAGTGATGTTCACAGTTTTGGGATTGTGTTGCTTGAGCTCATGAGCGGACGGCGGGCCTTGGATCCAGACACTGAAAACCCTGTCATATCCGACTGGGCGTATGAACTGGCGCAGAGTGGACGGGTGGATCAAGTGCTGGACCAGAAACTCCGCGAGGATGGAACAAGTGCCGAGTGTAAGCAGATGATGGAAAGAGTGGTTTTGCTTGCGCTACACTGCACCTGTGCCAGGGCGGCCTGCAGACCGTCTATTCACCATGCTTTGTTGGTTTTGGAGTCAATTGATCGGCCAGACCAATCTCTTCCTCTGCCAGATATGATGTCTTTTTCCAGTGCAAGTACCAGCTCGGACACCACGAACCGGTTTGTGGTTACAAAGGAGACGGCGACCGTGTCGGTGGGGGTTTCCAGTATATCCACAGATTCTTACCAAATCGGAAGATGATGACTCCATGAGTGATACTGATAAATATTAAGTCATGCAGAGCACTCTGTACATTAAAGTCACGTAGTTTTCACAATTCATAATGATAAATTATTAAATTTAAATACTGATTACATTTCATGATTTATTACGAGAATAGGAAGGTAATGACTCCATGAGTGATACTGATGATCTTAAGTCATGCAGAACACTCTGTACATTAAAGTCATGTAATTTTCACATAAATTTTTAAATTTAATAAAAAATTGAAGATCACATTTCATGTTTGTTAAGAATTGAAGATCATATTTCATGATTTGTTATCAGAATAAATTAATTAGAAAGAAAAAAAATTAAAAATTAAATCCAAAAATATTTCTAATCTATCAGTCTGTACAGTCGCTTACCGAAATATGCTCCTTTATGTGAATTCCTTTTAAAAATTGTAGATGATCGTTCAAAAATCATATTTTTTCTGAAATATCAGAATCAATTATAAAGAAATTAAATAATAATGGATGTTTCGTTTCTCAAAGATCACTGTTCCTAGCAACATAAATTTTTGCGAAGCGTGGGAAAAATTTGTGGAGGTTAATCAAACCCTAAGAAATTCCAAAGGAAAAGAGTTGTCGGGCTTTGATGTAATTCACTTTGAAGCTGTTAAGCTGTCACATAATTACGCGATGGCATTGGCTGTGAGACAATTCACTCCGACATAGTGCATGATCTTACTAAAGCTTCGCCGAGCCTCGAACCCTTGACTTGCAGAGGGCCTGTCCCGATCGCCTGCAACGACTAATCGGCAAGGTGAATTTTCTTCCCTCGTATGCTCACCATGTCAGCACCAGTGTCTACATGTTGTCGAGAGAAAGAGTTCATGTGATAATCAACGGCATGACGAAGGAGTCTTCAAGCCGGATGAAGTCGTTGGGAAATCTTTCCGGCACAGGTACGAGATACCACAGAATGCAGATCTAGTGATCGACAGAGCTGGGCAGCTGCTCAAGGACAAGGGCCACTCGCTGGTTTTCGAGGTGCTACAAACCCTAATCGGGGGCCCTCACTCCGGAAACCCTAAATTTTTCATTTTACTTGCAGGTGACAGGCCATGGACAGATAGATATAGGGAATTGGGGCAGAGTGTAAAGTTTATCGGACCACTCAACGCGGCTCAGCTGGGGGATTTTTATAATATACCTTAGATGTTTTCCTGAACCGTACTCCGAGAAACCAAAGATTCGACCATATGACCATTGTCGCCATGATTTGTCGGAAGGAGGTTATGGTGTCGGACTGGCAAATGTGGTTGAATGTTTGATTGTGAGTGAGGATCTCTTCAGTTTTCTCACGCAGCCATTCCATTATCTTTTGGAGTTCTCCATACTCGGGAATCCATATTAGAACCAATTCGACAAAATGATTTGGGTGCATTTTGCTAAAGAAACCAGTTGTCTGCAATACGTATGGGATTGAACAAGAGTATGCTCTTCTACAAGGGTGTATTACCTAGCAAACTTATACCTACCTCCACTAGTATAACTAGCATTTACATCAAATCAAACAAGGTGAAAGGGTTATGTCTATAGGAAATTATTATGTTCTAGGGAGAGGGGTCTATAGTAGGGCAACTTATTTTTGGGTCTTTGAATTGCATAACATATGATTTCAAAAAAGTCTCAATTTTGTACAGTAGTTTACTTGTCAACTTATCTGTTTAAAAATATTATTTTTAGGGTCATCATCAAATATGATGCCACATCAACATGCTTTTTGTAAAAACACATAGGGGCCCATAGTAGGGCACTGAATCCCCTAACATGTCTAATGTGGCATCATAGGACTTGTCAAATTATGTACTTTATGGAAAAAAGTGTTTTGCAAGTGGATATTAAATGCTCCATTGTGGGGCCCATATATATCTACTTCTATCCCTACTATTGGTTTTTTCCCTACTATGGGCCCCTCTCCCCTAGTGTATAATCTAGAAATATTATTTTATATCTCAATTTTCATTTATATTAGTATTTAATAAGTTGGCATTTGTGATGTTATAAATCAAATATTTTTCTAAATTGTTGGATAATGACAACAATTAAAGAATAAAGCAAAAAATTTATTTTATGAAAAAGATAAAACAATAACACAAAAACAAAACAATAAAACAATTAAAACAATAAAATAAAGTTAGATTTTTCTAAATTTGACAATAGTTGTTATCTTGAAGATATTATATATATCTTGTTTGAAAACAAATCAATTATATTTGTAATTGAATAGTAGTAGCTCCCAAGATTGTAATCTGAGCAATAAAAATACCGATACTTTACCTCGTGGATATTTTTTTGACATATTGTCAAAGTTTTACCATGTAAATCCATGTCTTGTTTGCTATTATGTTATTCTATTTAATCTTTCCTATCGTTTCTTTGCAACTAACTTGTGGTGCAATATTATTTAACATAGTGGGTTTTACGTTTCTACAACAACTGGTATCAGAGCAATTATTTTGTAGTGTGCGTGTGTGTGTGTGTGTGTTAAGATATGGTGTTTGTTTTGTAGAATGGCAAAGGTCTTAAATGCAATGTTCAAGGTGGAAAAATTCAATTTGAAGATTAATTTTGAGCTATGTAAGTTCAAGATGAATGATTTGTTAGCGCAACAAGGATTGCATAAGGTGTTGGTAAGAAATTCAAAGAAACATGTAAATATGATTAATGAGGACTAAGAGGATCTAGATACAAGAGCTCTTAGCACAATTCGGTTGTGTTTAGTAGATGATGTTCCTTTCAATATTGTTGGAGAGGAAACAATAGTAGGATTTTGGAGTAGAATGGAGGGTCTTTACATAACAAAATCCTTAAAATGTTGGATCTACTTGATGAGGTAGTTGTATAGTTTGCAAATAAAAGAAGGTATAAAAAATTGTTGATAATTTAAATATTTTCAATACTCTTATATGCCAATTACCTAGTATGGGGGTACAAATCGAAGATGAAGATCAATAGTTATGTTATTATCTTTATTTCTTGGATCCTCAAATCACTTAGTCACTTCCATTAGCTTTAGCATAATTGACATGCTTGAATTTTATTTTCTTGTGGGAGTTTTTTTGTTTGAAGAGGTGAGCAAGAAATATAACATAAAAATATTCACACAAGAAACAATAGTGGTTAAGGGTCAATCCATATAAAAAGGGGAAGATTCAAGAGGTACATCTAGATCAAAGTCAAAAGGAAAAAAGGGTAAGGGAAAATGAACTGGTACTACAATAAATCAGGACGTCTTAGGAAAGATTGATGGAAGAGGAAAGAAGAAAATAATGACTCTAAAATGAACCAAATCTAATTGAGACAAGTTCATGTACAATTGATGAAGTATTAAAGATATTAAGTTTCCACAATCCATCTTGTTGTTTGAATATGATTTCTAGATTTGATGATGGAGTATTATTTGTTTGTAATACCTTACAATACCATGATGAATGGCTATTAGATTTTGGTGCTTCTAATCACATGTGTCCACATAGGAATTGGTTTTCTTCTTACCAACCTATTCATGTCAGTGTTCTTATGGGAAATAATGTTTCTTGTAAGACTGTTAGAATTGGTAGCAATAAAATTAAAATGTAAGATGTTATTGTGAGGAAATTAATAGAGGTAAGACATGTACTAGAACTCAAAAATAAATTAATTTCCTTGGGAGTTTTAGATTCTGTAAGCTATAAATTTACATGTCAAGGTGGATCATTAAAAGTTTCCAAGGGCATTTTGATCCAGTCATGAAGGCTACAAATATTAGAGATATTTACAAATAAATCTACTTGGTAAGTGCAAGAAGATGGGGGGCCAAAAAGGGGTCTTAAGTGGCCACTTTTTTTTGAAATTAGGAAATATTGACTTTGGATGAGAAATTGAGGACAATTACACTCAAAATTTTAAGATGCAACAAAAACAATGTTTGTAGCACACCGAGTCTACTTTCTAAACTACTTTTTTTTTTTAAAATGGTAGAGATTAAGGGGTTCAAAAAAGGGAGCCACAAAAATTGGTGTTGTTTTTGTCAAAAAACATAACATAGCGTCTTTTGTGACTCCCTCAAAAGGTTAACTATTTTTTGGTATTTTTAAAATTGCTTTGGTGAGAAATTAGCTAACATGTAGTTTATGTCTGATTTTTCTAATAATTTTTTAAAGAATATTTGATTTTTTACTAATTTTCAAAGTGGCAACATTTTGAGAAACATAATTTTGGCCATGCTACCCCTATAATTTTTTAAAACTAATTGAAAATTAAATTTTGTTTTTGAATATGTGTAGAATGGAGTTTAGTTTATAAAAATGTAATTTATTTGAAATCTCAACAAATGGTTAAAAAATAAAGTAAAAAATACCAAACATTGGTCTTTGATAAAAAAAACAAACATAGAAACAAAAGAAATTAAAGATGAAACCCTTAACATTGTCAAAATGTGAAAAAAATTACGTCGTTAAATAGTTAAAGGAGAGCCCAACATTACCTAGGTGTTTGATTTACTCAACCTTGAACATATACAAACTTGACGGTTAGCTCAAACGAGATTAAGTGAAATCTTTGGACATTGGGAAGCCACTCCAAGCCTTTGGGTTGGAAATCCAAAGAAAATCCAAAGCCTAAGGCTTGGAGATTCCCAAAGCAAGATATAATGCGAGCATATTATAACACGCTTGTGTTATATTTTGTTTTGTATTTTTGTCTTTTTTCTAAATTTTGTTGTATATTTCTCAAGCTTGACATAACGCGAGCACATTATGTCTCTCTTGGAATTTTTTATGTGCAAGTTTGTTAAGTATGTTTGATGTATGCATGTTTGTATATATATTTTTATGCATATATGTCTTTATGTATGTATGTATGCCTATATGTATGTATGGATGTATGTATGCTTTTATGTATGTATGCTTGTATGTATGTATGTATGTATGAATGTATGCTTGTATATATATATGTATGTTATGTATGCATGCCTAATTGTATGTATGTAGGGTGATCCCACAATACTGGTTTACAATTTTTGGCCAAACTAGACACTGAACTGATTTTTTCTATCTAAATCCTCACTTTTGGGCACCTATAGCAGCTAAACCATGAGGAATTTGATGATGCAAACTAGTGATTTTTGGAATTTTGTCTGTAGATTCTAAATATATTTTTTTCAAAAATTTTGGAATTAGATTGCACTTTTTTTTTCCCATCTCCTTCAAAAACTAGTTTTTTTTAGTAAACACCATTTTAAGGAGTGACACTCATTGTATATAACATAACTTTTTTTCTATGAAGGATAAAATTCTATTTTTTTCGAATTTAGATTTGTAACTATGATATCTAGTGCTTCCAATTGGTTTTATCATGTTTTATTGAATTTTTTTTCCTTAATCAAGTTTCGAAGTCAAACCAATTACAATTCAGACATAGGTAGACCGTATACAACATAACTTTTTTTGTATGTATTGAAATTCAATTTTTGTTTGTTGGATCAAGGACTTCAATATCTAGTGCACTCATATTTTCAATTTTTTTTTTATAATCTACTATTTTTCCACATGTGTAGAACAAAGAGCTTGATTTTCAGTGAAAAACCTACATTTAATCAAACTAAAAAAACAAATACACAATTAAACCAAAACATATTAAAATTATATTCATTGGATAACTCATTCTAAGGACTACCATCATTCATTTGGATTTGTGAAGTCTCTTGCATTTTCATCCTCAACTTGAGCTTTGAAGGGAAAAATTCTAGAGGTTTTTGGTGCCAGAGGGGGAGAAGGGGGAAAAGGGGGGCTCAAGTGAACCTAGGGTTCAAGCGAACCCCCTTTCCACAAAGATTTTCTTTTTGGTTTTTTCTCAGGAATGGTGGGGCCTAGAATTTAATGGGTTTGCTCAAACTAGGGTTCTAGCGAAGCTCCTTTGGGTTCGCTCAAACCTTGAAAAACTATTTTTTTTTGCATGGGGGCATTTTTTGCAACTTTTCCTTCTTCACTGGAATTGTAAACCAGTTTTGTGCGTTTACCCTATATGTATGTATGTATAGTTATAAGTAAGCTTTTATGTATGCATGCATGCATTCTTGTATGTATGTATGTAAGGGTTTTGGGTTTAGCGTATATAAGGGTGAGGGTATAGATTAAAGGGATGAGGGTTGATGTTTTTGAGTTTAGGGTTTAAGGTATAGGGTTGAGGGTTGAGGGATTAGGGCTTAAGTAATAGGTTGAGGGTACATGGTAGAGGGTAGAGGGTTGATGGTTTATAGTTGAGGGATAATATTCGACTTGTTGAGTGTATATGATTAAGTGTGCAAGGTATAGGGATTAGGGTTTAAGATATGGGGTTTAGTGTTTACAATATGGATAGAGGGTATTAGGCATAGGGTGAAGGGTTGAGAGTGTATGGTTTAAGTATAGGGTTGAGGGACAATATTCAGGTTTAGAGTATAAGGGTGAGGTTATAGGGTATAGGGATGAGGGTTTGTGGTGTAGGGTTCAGTGTTTAAGGTATAGGGTTGAGGATTGAGGGATTAGGGCTTAAGTATATGGTTGAGGGTATAGGATTGAGGGTTGAGAGTTTATAGTTGAGGGATAATGTTTAAGGTTGAGTGTCAAAGGTATAGGGTTCAATATTTAAGGTTGAGGCTATAAGGCCTTTGGATGAGGGTTGAGGGTTTAGGGCATAAGTATAAGGTTAAGAGTATATGGTATAGGGTAGAGGTTTGAGGGTTGAGGGATACTATTCAGGGTTGAGTGTCCAAGGTTAAGTGTATAGGGTATAGGTCCATTAGGGTTTAAGATATTGGTTTGATACATCAAGGCTTAATTATAGGGTTGAGGGTTGAGGTTGTAGGGTGTAGGGTTTAGGGTTTAAGGGTAGAGGGTTGAGGGTTTAAGGGTTGAGGGATTAGGAGTTGAGGGTTTAGGGTTTAAGGGTTTAATCATTAAGGGATTAGGGTTTAACGTATAGTGTCGAGGGTTGAGAGTTTAGGGTTTAAGGTTTAAGGGTTAAGGGTTGAGGCTTTAGGGATAGGTCTTAGGGTTGAGGGTTAAGGGATAAGGTTTTAATGGTTGAGGGTTTATGGCTTTAGGGTTTACTTGGGTCAATGCTTTAGGGTTTAAGGGTTGAAGGTTTAAGGGATTAGGGTTTAAGGGTTGAGGATTAAGAGATTACGGTTTAAGGTATAAGGTTGATGTATTAGGGTTAAGGGTTTAATGTATAGGGTAGAGGGATTGAGGGTTGATGGTTGAGGGTTTAAGGGTTGAGGGTTGAGGGTTTAATGTACAAGTTTGAGGGATTAGGGTTGAGGGTTGATGATTTAAGGTATAGGGTTGATGCATTAAGGTTGAGTGTCGAATGTATAGGGTAGAGGGTTTAAAGGTTGAGGGTTTAAGGATTGGGGTTGAGTGTATAATGTATAGGGTAGAGGGTTTGTAGTTGAGGGTTGAGGTTTGAGGAATCAAGGGTTTAAGGGTTGAGGGATTAAAGGTTTAAGGTATCATGTTAAGGGATTAGGGTTGAGGGTTTAAGGTATAGGGTCAAGGGATTAGGGTTGAGGGTATAGGGTTGAGAGATTAGGGTTGAGGAATTATGGTTGAGGATCCAATGTATAGGGTAGAGGTTTGCAAATTAAGGGTTGAGGGTTTAATATATAGGGTAGAGGGTTGAGGGATTAAGGGGTTGAGGGTTTAGGGGTTTAGGGATTAGGATTGAGGATTGAGGGTTTAGGGTTGAGGGTTGAGGGATAAAGGTTGAGGATTAAGGGCTTAGGGTAGAGGTTTGAGGGATTAAGGGTTTAAGGGTTGAGGTATTAAGGGTTAAAGGATTAAGGTTTAAGGGTTGAAGAATTAGGGTTGAGGTTTGAGGGATTAGGGTTTAGGGTCCAATGTATAGGTTAGAGGGTTGAGAATTGAGGGCTGAGGGATTAAGGGGTTGAGGGTTTAAGGGTTGAGGGTATATGATTGAGGGATTAGGGTTGAGGGTCCAATGTATAGGGTAGAGGTTTAAGAATTGAGGGTTGAGGGTTTAATGTATAGGGTAGAGGGTTAATGGATTATAGTTTTAAGGGTTGAGTCTTTAAGGGTTGAGAGATTAAGGGTTTAAGGGTTGAGGGTTTAAGGTTTGAGGGATTAGGGTTGAGGGTATAGGGTTGAGGATTACGGGTTTAAGGGTTGAGAGCTTAAGGATTTAAGAGTTGAGGGTTTAAGGGTTGAGGGGTTAAGGGTTTAAGTTTTAAGGGATTAGGGTTGAGGGTTGAGGGATTAAGGTAGAGGGTTGAGGGATTAAGGGTTTAAGGGTTGAGGGATTAGGGTTGAGGGTATAGGGTAGAGGTTTGAGAATTTATGGTTGAGGGTTTAATCTATAGGGTAGAGGGTTGAGGGATTACAGGTTTAAGGGTTGAGTGTTTAAGGGTTGAGAGATTAAGGGTTGAGGGATTAGGGTTGAGGGTTGAGGGATTAGGGTAGAGGGTTGAAGGTTTAAGGGTTGAGGGACTAAGGTTTTAAGGGTTGAGGGATTAGGGTATAAGGTTGAGAGTATAGGGTTGAGGGATTATGATTAAGGGATTAGGGTATGGGGTTGAGGGTAGAGGGTTAAGGGATTAAGGTTTTAAGGGTTGAGGGTTTGAGATTTGAAGGATTAAGGTTTAAAGGGTTGAGGGATTAAGGTTGAGGGATTAGGGATTTACGTAGAGGGTTGAAGGATTAAGGGTTTAAGGGTTGAGAGTTTAAGGGTTGAGGGATTAAGGATTAAGGGGTTGAGGGATTAGGGTATAGGGATTAGGGTTGAGGGTCTAATGTATAGAGTAGAGGGTAGAGGGTTAAGGGATTAAGGTTGGGTGAGGGTTTAATGTATAGGGTTGAGGGTTGAGGGATTAGGGTTGAGGTTTGAGGTTATAGGGTTGAGGGGTTAGGGTATCTAGGGTTGAGGGTATAGGGTTGAGGGTTGAGGGTTGAGGAATTAAGGGTTGAGGGATTAGGGTTGAAGGTTGAGGATATAAGATTGAGAGATTAGGGTATAGTGTTGAGATTACAAGGTTTAGGGTTTAGGGTTGAGGGTATAGGGTTGAGGGATTAGGGTTGAGGGTTGATGGTATAGGGTTGATGGTGTAGGCTTGAGGGTATAAGGTTGAGGGATTAGGTTTGAAGGATTAGGGTATAGGGTTGAGAGTATAAGGTTTAGAGTCTAATGTGTAGGGTAGAGGATTGAGAATTAAAGGTTTAAGGGTTTAAGGGATTAAGGGTTTAAGGTATAGGCTTGAGGGATTAGGTTTGAGGGTTTAATGCATAGGGTAGAGGGTTTAAGGGGTGAGGGATTAGGGTTTAAGGATTTAAGGGTTGAGGGTTGAGGGATTAGGGTTTAAGGTATAATGTTAAGGGTTTAGAGATAGGGTTTAGGGTTTAAGGTTTAAGGGTTGAGGGTTAAGGCTTTAGACATAGGGTTTAGGGTTGAGGGTTAAGGGATTAGAGTTTAAGGGTTGAGGATTTAAGGATCAAGGGTTTATAGTTTAAGTGATTAGGGTTTACGAGTTGAGGGTTTAAGATATAGGGTTGAGGGTTAATGTACAAGCTGGAGTGTATAGGGAATTATGGCAAAACTTCATATTGCACATAAAAAGAGACATACATAACACTTAGAAGATGCCATACTTGGTAAAAGAAAGGTCTCATTGATGTACATCAACCCAAGCCCATATTGACACATGATAAGATTTAGGAAACCTTTACAAAATCAAAATTTTCATAATGCGAGCACGTTTTGAAGAAGTTAAAATATGGCCATTTTAGAGAAAGCTAAAATGTGCTTGCTTTATAACATGAGTGTATTTTTTCTTACTCTAAAAATGGTAAAATAGCTAGGACATCTGTGATCCATGCCCACATGCTTTGTTATTCTCTTGCTTCTATGTACAATTTGACAAAAAAATGCTTTTTGATATTGTTGGGAAGCTAAGTGCATACAATTTTTACACATTCCACCACCTTTGCATTAACTTTCCACCACCTTTTTCTGGCTTTCCAACTTAGGAAGGAGGAAATAATTGAGTTTTTAAATCAAATTTGATTATATTAACTCAAGTTTCAATGTTTGTAGTGTTGCAATGTTAATTATGATTGATTATTATAATTTAACATTATACATTGGTTAATTGTATAGTTTTTAGTAATTCTATTAATATAGTGTTATATACAATTGAATGTTGAAAAGGAAACACGCTTGTGAAAAGCTCAAATTGACAAGGAGTTTGATGCAAGAAGAAAAAAAGACTCCACATAATTGGGTAGTTTCTTCGTTCGAATCTCCATTTTTAAGGTATGCCAAGTCTTTATACATGCTCTTTATATTTTCCTTCATTCTCTTATGTTTCTTTATCACTTCTTATAATGCATGCTTAATACAATGCTTTGATTTTGTTATCATGTTGATTTTGGGATTAGATTATGCTATGTATTCAAAATTATGAGTGCTCAACATAAATAGCCTTAATCAAATGCATTAGATTTTGCTAAGGGATTATATTAGATTTTGTTAAAATGCATATTCCATGTTCATCATTGTTTTTTTTTTTTTTACTTTTTGACATCTATGAGCATTCAAGGGGGGTTCTTTTGAAAATTCTCATTATAACCTTAGCACCTCTTTGCACATTTAAACTAGACAATTCTTCATTCTTTTTATTGGTTTGACTTCTCTTATAGTATCATGCAGCTCTTGAGCAACCAAACAAATCATGGTTTGCATTGCTACAATATCCACATAGTTTCTTCCTTTCTTCCCTTCTCTAACCTCAATCTCTTCCTCTACAATGTCCTCCGCTAAACTCATTGCAGTAGGATCTATTGGACACGTTATATTCTTCTCTACAACTAGTAGAATGTATGTCTTTAGGGAGTTTCAGTACCACATTTTGAACTGAGTATATGTTGTTGATCTCTCCATTTAGGCTATTGATGCCAACAATTTTATTTGTAAAGAGCTCCTTTTGTCAATCCTTTAGCCCTTGTCATAACTACCTTGTGGAAAGGTTCACTATTTTTTCATTTTTGGTTCCCTTAGGGTTTATTCTCCTCTTCATTTCTTGACTATAATAATAGTGAAGAGCAATCATTTGTCTCAAGATCATCCCACTTTCCACAAAGACCACAAAAAACACTTTTTAACCTCCTTGAAGGCTCCATTTATTGCAACACTTCCCTCATCTTCCTCACACTCTCTAAAGTAACTGCTAAAAAATTGTTGTCAAACCCTCTATGGTTGGGAAACAACTTCAACTTCACCCCAAACCCTCTATGGTGTGTCCTAGTGCACTTATGTCTAGTGTGTAATGGATCTAATTGAATATGCCATCTATGGTGTGCATTAAGGCTGAATGAAATAGTATCTTTTGATTTTTCATTCCTTTTGAGTGAACCTTCCATCATGAATTATGTACATCAAACTCCTACATTATGTGTCTAGTGTGCTTAACCATGCATCATGGTTAGCAATATTTATGATAGTGTGTTTTGATTGTACATGAATTTTATTTTTAGTTTTAATGGTGTATATGTCATTGAGTTGTATAGGTTTTATTTGAATTTCATTGAGATTGTATGAGTTTTGTTTGAAGGTTGCATCAAACTCCTACCATGTGTTCTTAGTGCACTTGTTTATTCATCATGGCTGAGTGACCTTTACTCTTCTACATGATGATTGTATGGATTTTGTATGAAGGGTTGAGTGCCATATATTTCATTTATTTGTATAGATTCATTTTTTAGGAACTAATATTTATCTCTTTTTCATGCTACAGATAAAATTCTTCATTATGTTGAGGAAACGATTAAACCAACACAAGAAGAGAAAGAAGCTAAGAATGCAAAGAAATTAGAGGGTATGAGGCAACTTCATGAGAAGAGGAAATTGGTCACAATAGAAGAAGACATGCCAATTGAAGAGGAACATGAATCATCAATGAGAGATATGGTATTGGTGGCACAAAGGGAATGAATGTAAAACCTTTGTTTAATGAGAGATTTGTATCCCATAGTTGGAGACACGTCCTCTATTACAAGTCAAGATGGAGGGAAACCATATACCACATCTCAAGTTGAAAGTACATCATCACTCACATGTGAAGAAGGAGGTACACCATATTTTCCATCTCAACTTCAAGGTACATCAACTATTCCATCTTCGATTGAAGGTATACCATCTATCCCATCTCATCTAAATATTGATGAAATTCCTAATGTTGAGCAAAATTTACCTTTGATAACACCTCCTAGAATTGTGAAAAATCTATTGTGAAGAATATAATGAGTGCATATGAGAGTGTGGGTAACTTCTCACACACAAAAGATAGTAATGTCATATGACATGTTATTGTACATTGACAATAGTAAGTAATCAAATGAAGAAAACACATCTCATTAGAAAGAAAAGTCAAGCATTGAGAATAAATAGAAAAAATTTATCAAGAGCCATTGGAAGGCACTAAAGAATTGAGGACACCAATGGCAATGAGTTATGGGAATTCTCAACAAGACTACCATGAAAAGATAAACCAATTGTTGAAGCATTGAGATCACTAATTTAAGAATTTTGGAAGAATTACACAAGGGTATCTCCAAATCAAAGGGATGTGGTAAGAAGGAGAATTGGTAGTTGAAACTGTGAGCCACATCCAAAGCATTTTTTGGATATGAATCAAACCCAAATATTTGGTAAATTTCTAGAGATGTATCATCAAATTAAAAAATTTCAAAGATATTTTGAAATGTTAAGGCATTTATATGTCAAAATAAATCACACATGCACTACTTGTTGTAGAGTACATATTGAAATTTCTAACCATTTTGATGTTTATTAGTCTATATGTTTAGATTTGCATACTAACATTGTTTTACAAGACTGTGACATACATGCCCCACCTACATCTTCAAGATAATTCATATCAACAATTTTATGTGAAAGAGAGGAAGGCCAATTATTCTACAATAAATTATGCTTGGATGACACATGTCAACATTGTGGTGGCTTGCAACATATGCCAATATGTGAACATATGGAAAGTACACGTGGTTGGAAATGAACTAGTAGAGTTCAACAAGTATAAAACACTGGCCTAAAATGCAAAATATGGTAAAGAAGAAAAAAGGTGTGATTTGGTCATTCAAAATATTCTAGTGTATTAGTTTATGTCTATATTTCATGATAGTATAGTGTATGAATATGCAAGACATACCCATAGAGTTTGATCTAGTTGGACTTGCAATTCAAGTTATGAAAGGACACATTTCCACTTGGTAGTATTGTTTCAGTCATCAAATTTGCAGAGAACTATAGACAATAGCCACAATGTGAGGTGCAATCAAAATATTACAACTCCATACAGGTTTATATATTTGTGCATATAGCATTCATTCATGCTAATGAAAGTACAAAGGATGACAAAAAGATCATAAGGGTTTCATTTTTATATCAATGATGATCGCACACTATATTCTACAGAGTTTGTGCAAGGTTGCTTGCATGTGTTCTACCATGATTTGGCTAGAAGGGGCATATCATTTAGTCAACATATCATACGGTTGGATAACTGCACATCACAATTCAAGAACTTGCAAATGTTCTATTGGTTGATTAGGATGCATAATATTACAAGTGTTTATCATATGTGAAACTTTTGTGAGGCCAAGCATGGAAAGGGGGAGTATGATGGTGTGGAAGCATGTATGAAAAGAGCCATAGCATGAGAAGAGTTAAAGTATAAAGATAATGCAAAGTTGATAGATGAAAAATCATTCATTGAGTGGTGCGATGCTTCAATGGGTCCAGATAATGAAGGTAAGTCTTCAGTTCATATATTTTTTTGGTCGATAGATGATACTAACATTGCACAATATGAGGATTGTTGTACATTGAAAGGATCAAGTGAGCTACAATATTTTAGAAGCTCTAATGCAGGTTCATGGAGTATCCATACAAAGAAGATGGCATGCTTTTGTTCTTCATTGCTAATTCAAGCTTGGAATGAGTGCAAGTCAAAGGAGTGGGTTGATGAATGGTGGTTAAGCACCCTCCCTCTCTACTTCTCTTTGTTGAATGAACATAAAAACTAAGAGGGGGTGAATCAGATGTAACTAATCAAAACATCAAAAACCATAATAGTAATCAAATCCCCTTGCATTCATTAAACCCTTATTCTGTTATAATGATTAATCATGAAATGCAGATAACATAAACTGAAATAACAACACTACATGCACAAGAGAACACTATATTTATGTGGAAAACCCAATGAGGGAAAAACCACAGTGATGATTAGTTGACAATATAAGTTATTGCAAAACTAGTATAAAAGGGCTCACTGTTAGAATAAGACACACTGTCCAAAAAGGCTCACAACCATAGGAAAAAATACAAGAAGATAGAAGAAGAATGTTACATAGAGAAAAATTTCTCAGTGTAACAAGGAATCTGACACAATGCTCCAATAATCTTGCATCCTTGTTTGAATGATTTCGAATGCCTTCAGCTCAATGCCTTCAGGGACCCTAACACTAAAATTCACATTACTCTACTCAAATTTGCATCAAACTTCACTTGCATTGATCTCACATCTATCTTGCTTCACATTTCATTCATCCCTCATTTCACAACACCACTCTTATTTATATCAATGTCAATCTCAAAAACCTTCTCCAATGTTGGCAACTAGCCGTTATACATACAAATTCAAAATAGGTCAACACCAAAACATTCCCGTGCTAGATAGGAATAAAGGAAACCTACAAAAACCCTTAGTTAGGACCCAAAATAGGCCCCAACACACCTCAACACGCTACTATAAGCTTCACATGTAGTGCTAACACAAGGTTAGTCAATACCTATGTTAAACACCATAATCATTAAGTGCATGCTTCCTTAAATCAATCTAAAACTTTCAGAAAACATAATTCACTTTAATATGATCTAGAATAATCCAAAAATTACTTGAGATTCATCAAATACTTCATCCAAGCTTGCATCATACAAATACTTAAACTTAGAACAATTGATAACCCTTATATGTATATTGAAAAATGAAACTCACTCTGTAATTGTCACAACCCTCCTTTTGAATGTGTAATTAATCTAGAAAAAGTAAAATAATAAAAAAATTATTTATCAAGTAAATGAATATTATTAAGAAGGTACTATTCTGTTATTCAAATAGTTAAAATCTTTTAGAAATAAATAATTATTCATTTATAATATTACAAATGAGTAACAAATAAGAAGTTGTAATTTCAAAGAGTATGATTGAATAAATAAATATTATTAATTTATTGTTACTATGATTTATTATATTAGCAATATTTTATATCATGTTAAATTGCTTTGAAACACTTTGTTGGTTGTTGGAATTTCTTTAAAAAAAAGAGGGCTATTCCTTGTAAGTGGTTATTCAAAATCATCTTGGTTGGTATAAATATTAATGGTCTTGTTAATTTAAAATTCCTTTCTATCTTTTTTAAGGAATTCTCTTTTAGAGACCTAATTATTTTCATTTCAATGTTTATATAAATCTATATATATTTGAGATTGAGATAAATTAATTACTTAGTATTGTCAATATTTAATATTGCAATACCCACTATTTCTTTTCAGCTTTTAGGTTTCTTATTGGATTATCAATAATAAAATAAATTAATGGTGGTTCCTTTCTTGCTCAGGGGTTTGGCTAGAGCCCACGTGGCTTCATGATGCCAAAAAGGTTGGGCAGTGAGAATTTTTTTTCTAATATATGTACTTCATATCAATTGTATGCACAAAGAAGTTGGATTTAAGTTTTATTGTTGTTGCAGTATTGTGTCTTTTATTTATTTATATTTTTATAATGATACTTTTATATTTTCCATGTGTTTATTTACCTTTAAAGGAAATAAAATATAGTAGAAATTTGAGATTATCTAAATAGGTTGTTAATGCACCAAATCAAGTAAAAAATTGAATATAGAAAGAGACAAGCATTCTAAGAAACTTCCCAAATCCACACAACCTGAAGCCAAACAACAAAGAAAGGTGGAGCAAATACATTTCTCCCAGGCCATAGAAAATATCACTAAAAAAATGGTTCACACACTGGTGAAAATATCACTCTATACAACGATCCAAAAACCCAAATTTTGAATATAGAAACCTATAACATTCATGAAAAACATATCATATTCTCATAGGCCTAGGATCAATAAAAAAGAAACACGAAGCACAATACCAGAGCACACTATGAACACTTGCACAACACAATTTACTGTGTTTATCAAATTTTCTCAAAAGCACTTGGAAACCAAGTACCAAAGACATCATCTCAACTCATTATTTTATTCCAACTCATTTTCAAATACTACAACAAAAAGATAGCTCCATGTACTCACAAAAATTCCTCAATACCTCAACTATACATGCACAACCTGCATCAACTTGTTTTCCCATTTTTCACAATTTTCTCAATATCCTTGACATCTTCATCATGTAACAACTTCCTTAACACACAGTTTAAATCAATGGCAACATCAGGCAATAGACTTCCTATTGACATCAATGACAACACCTT